>PVIH01005541.1:0-122593 GCA_004025045.1 Sigmodon hispidus
AGACCAACAATCAATAAGTGGGATCTCCTGAAGCTAGGAAGCTTCTGCAAAGCCAAGGACACTGTCAATAGGACAAAACGACAGCCTACAGAATGGGAAAAGATTTTCACCAACCCTACAAGTGATAGAGGACTGATCTCTAAGATATATAAAGAGCTCAAGAATCTAGAGCCCAAAACCTTGAATAACCCAATCAAAACATGGGATACAGATCTAAAAAGGGAATTCTCAGCAGAGCAACTACAAATGGCTGAAAGGCACCTGAAAAAGTGCTCATCATCTTTAGCCATCAGATAAATGCAAATCAAAACACCTGTTAGATTGGCTAAGATAAAGGGCACAGATGACAACCTATGTTGGAGATGATGTGGATCAAGGGGAACACTCCTCCATTGTTGGTGGGAGTGTAAGCTTGTTCAGCCACTTTGGAATGCAATATGGCAGTTTCTCAGAAAATTGAGAATCAATCTCCCCAAGGACCCAGCAATACCACTTCTGGGTGTATACCCTAAAGAGGCACATTCACACTCCAAAGATATTAGCTCAACTATGTTCATGGCAGCATTATTTGTAATAGCAAGAACCTGGAAACAACCTAGATGTCCCTCAATTGAAGAATGGATTAACAAACTGTGGTACATCTACGCAATGGAATACTACTCAGCAGTAAGAAAAAATGATATCCTAAAATTCGCAGGCAAATGGATGGATTTGGAGAATATCCTCCTGAGCGAGGTATCACAAACTCAGAAAGATAAGCAGGGGATGTATTCACTCATTAGTGGTCTCTAAACAAACAAACAAGAAAAAAAAAAAAAAAAAAACAAGCATGCCCAAGCTGCAAACCACAACCACTGAACAGTTTGGGATCAGAAACACCCTGGACTGACTCTTCGGATCCCACTCCAACTATAGGAACACCTGACTCACTCTTGAGGGAGGGGGGACAAAACTGGATTTACCAGGAGTGGAGACTGTACTAAGCATTACTGGGTCAGTGGGACCATAGGGCTGTCTGCTGCCTGCCTAGGGAGGGGATGGGAAGTTGTGGAGAAGAAAAAATGATCTGACGTTGCGGGAGGGGGAAGGGACCTTGAATAAGGATATACAGGGATGGAAAAAAAATTCAGAGGGAAAGCTGAACACAAAGTAAATATATGTGTAGCAATCTTAAAAAAATTAAGCATTTTTGAGTACAAATTAGTACTTTGATATAGGTTTATATTTGAAATGACCAATCTCAAACAAGTTACTTAACATGTTAATTTTGTCATATGGTTATGATTGGGTACTAGGAGGTATTTAGGACCAATTTTAAGAAAATTTAAAATATACACAAAGCAGCATTATCTGTAATCATGAAGCTATATGTTATAAGCCAGAACTTATTCACTCTGATAACTGAAGTTTAGTACTAATTAATTGCCACCTGTTTTACCATATTTCCAACCTACTATTGCACTGCTCTTGGAATCTGAATTTTTTTAGATTGTACCATGAGTGAGACAATATAGTATTTGTCATTTTGTGTGTGTGTGTGTGTGTGTGTGTGTGTGATTTCCCTTTGCATAAGGTCTTCTGTGTTCATCCATATTATAAGAAATGAACATTTCTTTACTTAAAAGATACATTTTATTATGTACTCTATCTATAGTTAGAAGATTATAGATAAATGAAATATAGATATTGATGACTCATTTTCTTATTCTATTAATCACATAAGAATAATTGTGTTCATTCTTATGCTGAATCTTCTGATTACTATTTTGTTGAACATGAGAGTGCAGATTATCTCAAGATAAAAAATTCACTTCTTTTTACATAAATCAAAATGGGCCCTAGTAGATCCTATCAGAGCTCCATTTTTAAGTTTCTGTTTCCATTAAGCTCTTACTAAGTTTCTCTGCTATCAGCAGTGCACAAAGATTTTCGCTGGCCACATGATTGCCAGCCTTTATTTTTGTTCTGTAATGACTGAAGGATGATCTGATCTCCCTGACTTGAGCTTTCAGTCTTAAATTAGTGAGTTTATCGAGCATGAAAGAAACAAAAGTAAAAGAACAATTAATGAAGAGAAGATGGATAGAAAAGGCAGATAGTCAAGTACCAGAAATCAGGCAGGGGCAGCATCAAACAGAGATAAGTAAAATAGCTCAATGTGGAAGCAAAGGAACAGCAAGAGCATGTGGGAGTAACTGACAAGGTAAGCCACGCTGAAGAAGTCAGCTGGAGTTTTAATTATGAATTTTCTCTCCATGGTACAGATTCCAGTATCTCATTCCCCACTGTGGGTATTTTATACAGTAGAATCAATAATAGTACTCGCTACAGAAAATGTCCTTTCTCTCTATCTATATACTAGGATGCAATGTTTTTAATACCACTAAAGGCTTTTTAAATTTCCCCTTCCCAGTTATAAGTACAGATTGTAAACCAATCACCAGGCAACAGGATTTAGAAGATATATTGAAACAAACATGTTTGGGACTGAAATTGAAAAATCGATCCTGCTTCTATAGCCAGATTCTCAGTAAGCGTAAACACTCATGACAGTTTCAATGTATTTCATATCACACTTATGTTAGAACTCTTTGACCATCGTTTCTCTGACAGGTATAAGATGACATGTCTTTGTGGTTTTATTTGGCCTTTTTAATATTTCACATCCCTGATACCATTATGCATATCTTCCTTTCAGAAGTGTTTGTTCTGGTTTTTGGTTCTTTGAATACTAAGATAGATAAAATCTCATTTCAGATAGATTTAAAAAAAGTGCAAGACACATTTATTCTAAGAGTCATTTTAGTCGTTAGTATTTGTCTTCCTATGAAAGTGTTTCAATGTTTTCTTTCAATATGGCCAAGGTTTTAAATTTTCTTAATAACTTCACATTTTATTTATGTACTAAAAAAATTGGTGTGTGTGTGTGTGTGTGTGTGTGTGTGTGTGTGTGTGTGTGTGTGTGTGTGTACCAGCACGTCTCTCTTGCTACAGTACATGTACTAGCCTGTGGGGTCAGACTTCACTTCTACCTTGTTTGAGACTGGGTCTAAATTGTTTTTCATGCAGGTTATGCAGGTTAGCTGGCTTTCAAGATTCTCCTATCTCCACCTCCCACCTCCCCATAGGCTGTACTAGGATACAGATTCATGCTCTACTGCATCTATGATTAACACTGGGGATCTATATCAGGTGGTCAGACTTGTGTAGCAAAGGCTCTGCCCACTGAGAAATCTCCTTCATTCCCAACCTATTATTTCTAATCCTGCCCATTAGTAGGACTATAATTATCATGTAAATACAAGACACAAAGTATTACAATCATATGAATTTTTGTAGAATTTCTTAGAACAAAGACATTTAACTTTAGTATATTAATACCTATTTTGAGTGTGTGTAAAGATGGATCTTAAACATCTGAAAGTCATTATAATTTGGGGAAACATTACTTGATTGCTGGGTTTTAATAAAAATAAACACTATATCAAACTCTTTAAACTGACATATATGAATACAAAATACACAGAATCATATTTGTTTAATTAATTTAAAATTCTATGTTTTTCAAAAGAAGAAAAATTGCTTGAAACATGTAGAAAATTAGGATTCCAGAAGTAAATTCAACAAAACATCCCACCAAAGCACTTTGCTTACTGTCTCTCATAATGAATACACACAAAACTATTTTTCATTTGTGGGTGAACAAAATCATAAAAGCTTGTACTGTTAACAACATGTGATATAACATATAGTGAAATATTGTATGGATTCTTTTCTATAAACAACCTAAATGCATCTCACTAAAATAAAATTATTAGTTGTAATTATGGGGGAAGGAAACAAGATAATTAGAGGGGTGTTTAAGGTGAGTTATGGGAAAGGCAAATAAAAGTTTTATTCATTACTCATAGAAATTCTTAGTGTGAGAACTCAGCAAGGGGAAAGGATTTGGCCAAGTGAGAGCGTAGTGACTTTGGTTCCACTGGTTTCTGTCAGAAGTGCCTACCTTCCCAGGAACAGGAAGTCTAGCAATGTAACAACCAGGTCAATGTGCTTCCTCTGAAGTGACTCCTGAGACACCAGCAACACAAGAAAGGAGCTTGTTTCTGAACAAAACTGTGACACAAAATGCCTTGGGAATTAGTTAAGTTTATCTGAAAATAAATAGATAATCTTTCTTCCTGAGTCTACCCTTGGTAATCTCAACAAATCCATTTGAATCTCATAAGCTAACTTTAGATTTCACTCATTATGTAAAACACTGTAAACAGTCATAACCTTACTTTTAACTTCCTAGTTAAAGAAAATAATCAAGTATAGTGCCAATTACATGTTTGAATAAGTATTTTACAAAGCATTATCTCATTATGAACTGTAGAAACTTGAGGGCAAAAATTTTATAAGGCGTTAAAACAGTTTTCTATAAAGCATAAGTACTGAAGCCAATATATTTTAACTGCATTTCATGACTGAAAAGATAAATGGAAAGTGTGTCATTATTACCATGGATAATCTGTGTTTCTTGAAATTCAGTTGAAAACAAGAAATCTTGGAAAGTTTTCATGTAAAAACAAATGAAAAATGAAGAAGTTAAATAAAATGACACTTAAAATTATTATAGAAAAGCACTATATTGTAAGAAGATATGAGTAAATATTATTAGAATTGGTATCTAGATTTATTCCATCCAACGTTTAAATACAAGGTGCTTTCTTATTTGCTATAAACTATAGGCTACATGGTAGAAATGACTTTTATTTTTGTAAATGCAGTCAAAAATGTAGCTTTGAGGATTTTGGGGTGGGGGTAGTGTTCTTATCTATTATATTGAATATTTATACAGAAAATAAAGACTATAATTTTGTTCCATTTGTTTTATTTCTCTTTGGTGGTGGTGGTGGTGGTAGTGGGGTGTGTGTGTGTGTGTGTGTGTGTGTGTGTGTGTGTGTGTATTATGTTGTGTTGTGTTTTAAAACATTAAGTAATAAAATAATATTATATTTGTTGTAGGTTAGCAGTGGTGGGGAAAAAAAACAAAACAAAACAAAAACATCATACAACAGAACTTGTTGTAAAAAGTTTCCCAGGACCATTTGGGCCCAGATTTTCAGACCTGGCCTACGGTGGCTTTTGTCCCCCAAAGAAATGAATCAGACAGTTATATTAACTTCATACTGTTTGGCCTATGTCTCAAGCACATTACTATCTAGCTCTGTCATCTAGAATCAACCCATTTCTTGTAATCTACTAATGTACCCACCACGTGTCCCAGCCCATGGCTCACCTGTATTTCTTACATGTCTCTTCTTCTGGGGTGGAGGGTGGGGGGGCGGGGAGGGGGGGTCGGATGGTGACTGGCTCCACCCTCCTTCTATCTGCCAGTCCTCTGATCCTCCATGCACTTCTGTGGCACTCCACATAGGCCAAACCAGTTCCTTTATTTTTAGCCTACAGAGAACATTCCACCACAAGAACTCACCTGGGAGGTCTATCTTTCGGGGATAAAAGCTTCTAGGGAGAGAAGTGGCAGAGACAAGGGAGCAGAAAAGAGGCAATGCTTGCTCTTAAAGGGGGTGTAGCTCATGTGCAAGGGATTGCTTGGGGACTTGCCCTGTGCAGAGCAGGGTGGATGGATGCCTGAATACTAGCAAGGGCAATGTACACAGGGAGCGCTCTTAGTGGCTGTGCCTGAAGTCCCTGGGTGCAGGTCTGACATGTTAACAATATGTAAATCACAAATTTCTGAGCATCCTCAGTTGAAAGGTAGTAACAGACTCAAAGGTCCTCATTGTTCTTCTCAGATACCAGTTATGTTTTTCTTATTTAATTCTTCCATCAGTAAACTAATTTTCGGTTCAGTAAACTACTTAACAACTGTAGATATCAACATTCTTAGTATCTGCTTCCTTCTCTCCTCTTCCTCCATTTGAAATTCTTCTTTCCCGCCTCCTTTCATGTTGCAAATGATGAGGAATTTAAATAATTATATAGAGGTTGTTACTCTGTTATGGTTTCTACCTCATTAACTAAACAGTTTTCTGACTCAGCAAAGGTGAAACATGAAACTATGGGGCTTAAAATTAATAACACTGCAAATATAATGTGTTTTGAGATTTCCTAAAATAAAAAAAAACCTGACATAAAAACATTAAAAGAAAAAAATGATGACACAATTTCCACAATAAATGAGGCTCAAAAATTTGTCGATATAGACAAATTTGAAGTTTAATATAGAAAGTTTCATGTAAATTGAACTTTCAGTTTACCTTAAGTAATGAAAATATAATTAGATATTTCTTCATTCAGTGATTTTTTTTTTGCTTAGAGAATCTCACAAAAGTAGTAGCCATTTTGTATTGTACACTGTTGCCAAAAAATTCTTTTAGCCCTTCATATATATACATACATACAAAAATATGTTAGATAAGCCAGATATATTTATGACAATAAAAGTCAATCATGATGTATACACATTTTGTAATAATTCACTAATTCTAGATTCCATGTGAGGGTAAATATTTCACAATATCATTTTAAATACAAAAATGAATGGACTTTCTAAACTGAATTCTAGTCCTCTTAGGAACCTGAAATTATTTCTTAGTAATTTTTAAATTTATTGATTTTATAATATAACCATATTATTTCTCCTCTTTCTCCTTCCAACTAAACTGTAACCATCCAATTGTAATTACCCCCTTTCATGGTCTCTTTTGCTTTAATTGTTTATCTCTGTGTGTGTAAAATCTGCTGAGTTTGCATAGAGTTACATGTGTGAAAATAATAGCTTGAAATAAAATAAATTACATCTATTCTCATAACAATGGAGTCCCAGTTCTCACAAATATGAAGAACAGTAAAGGAAGTAATTACTGACAGATTTAATTTAAAATTAAAAATAATCTTTAAAAAGTTCAGGAACAGGGGGCTGTAAAGATGGCTCAGTGGTTTTGAGCATTGACCTCTCTTTTAGAAGACCCAGGTTCTATTCTTAGCACCCACATGAGACCTAACAATTTTCTGAGTCTCCAGTTCCAGGTAATCCAGCACTCTCTCACAGAGACATAACGACAGGGAAAACACCAATACCCACAAAATAAAAATAAGTAAGTCATTTAAAAAGTTATTACTTTAGAAACATTTTTCAGAAGTAGATCCATTATTTATTTTTTCCAAATTAGAAAAGTAAATAGCCCTGTTAGAGTCCAATTAAAAAATTGAGAAGACCATATGCCCAACACCAGGCAGTCAGGCAAAGTTGATTAAATAAGCCATTAAAGCTTGTATTTAACCCTCCTTGGTATTAGAAATCACATCGTACAATCTTCAGAATATGCATGCCTTCATAATGCTGCAGTAGTACTTTAACACAGTTCCCCATGTTGTGGTAATTCCCAACCATAAAATTATTTTCATTGCTACTTCATAACTGTAATTTTCCCACTGTTATGAATCTCAAGGTAAATATCTGATAGGCAGAATATCTGATAAGTGACCCTATTAAAAGATCATTTGGTCCCTGTAGGAGTTGTGCCCCACTGGTAGAGAACCAGTGTTAGTAGACTTTTACAAATTTCTTGGAGGAATGACTTAGTGTACTTAGTAAATAAGTAGAAAGATAAAACCCTATGGTTAATAAAAAATAAGTAGATGTTCAGCTCTTTGTTCCATAGTCACATCCTTGATAACAGGAAAGTTTGGGGGGGGAGTAGATAATTAATTTTTATTTTCTTGGATCCTTTCCTGACAAATTACATTCCAAGAAAGAAAATGTTTTTCTTTGCAATCATTTAGATTTCTTTAGAGTCATTTATTGAGGAGGGAGATTAACTGGAGAAAGGCTTTAAGATATCCCTTGCTCATTTACTGATATCAGCCACTCCCTGGATTGTAACTTCCTTTTGGCTCCTAATGAGGAAGAGGTTACACAGAGGTGAACCTGGGAAGGCAGTTTTCCTAGAGAAGAAATTGCCTCCCTTGAGTCCTATTCAGTTGGAAGGTCGTGGGCAGAAAGAACAGAGTTTTTCTGGAAGCTCAATTGCTAGGCAAGAAGTTTTGAAAAAAATCTCCAATGTAAGTATAACCTGTGATGTCAAAACATGTCATCACATAGTAAAAAAGAGAGAGGCTTTTGAGAAAGAGAACATCTGTGTTATTTCAGCAATTAATTTCTCAGACTGTTGTAATAAATCAGAATAAAATAAGTGGCTTAAAACCAAAAAAGAACAGTTTTCAGATTCTCACATTTCAAAATCTGTATGTCCTCAAGGTTTTACTTTGATATAGAATTTCGGGGGGAGGGGGTACTTTTACTTAGCATTTGTTGTTGCCATAATTTTTCAGTATCCTTTGGGTATCAGTACTCCAGACTCTGTGTCCATCACCACAGAGCCCTGTACTGGAAGGAAATTACATCTTCATTCCTTTCGGGAAGACACCATCTATGTTGCTCAGATACATGTTGCTCTGAAAAACAACGGAGTGAAACTGTTTCGAAGAAAGAGATATAGTTACTTTTGTTCCCAGTTTCACAGGTTTCAGTCTTAGCTCTTCTTGGCCCAAGGGGAAGTGAGGAAGAGTCTTTATAGTGGTGCAGCATGTGGCCAAAGACTTCTTGCCCCTTGGTGGCCAGGAAGCAGAGGAAGAATATGAATTCTAGAGGGCTTACCTCTTACCTTCTGTTTTCACTCTGTTTGAACAATTTTCTTTCTAGAAGAAGCCACAGCAACTGAGGGAAGTACTTTTCCTCTTGTGTACTCTTTTCTAGAAATATCTTACAGTCGTACCATATTTGGCCCTCCAAGGCCCAGGATTGAGGCCCAGTGTAACTTCCTAAGCTCTCCTAGAGTTTGGAAACTTGTCTCTGGCCATAAACTCCATGTGTGAGTGATTCAACACAACCAGATCTCAGACTATCTCTGCCCAGCCACCGCTAATGTGGTAAAATATTATTGGCCCTTATTCTCTACTCTACCTACCCCATCCCAAGACTCCCATCCCCTTTTCACAACCCTATATAAGTTCCTTCCTGATGCAATAAATCGAGTTCCTGCTTTGACAAAACTCCCGACTCAGTGTGTGTTTCACCCAGTGGCTGGGGAGTCTGGGACTCACCATCCCCTTCAGCTCCAGGGAGAGCCCAGCAGGATGTCTCTGCCTCAGCCCTATCTTCCAGAAAGACTCCGGAAATACCAGAGTTTGTATTAGTATTTTATAGGCTTTTTCAACCCGATCAAGTTTATAATCAATATTAACCATCATGCGAGTCCTACTAAATGAAGACTTATCCTAGTCTGCTAAGCTCCCATCACTTGTTTATATTCTTAAAGACCTCATTTCCTACTGAAGTCACATTTATGGTTACCAACTAATGGTTAGGACATACCTATTGTTTGTGCTTGAGAACGTGTTGATGTGTGTGCGTGTATGTATGAGTGTGTGTAGACTCAATGTAATATACTATTTTTTGAAAAAAATATTTTTAACTTGAAATTATTGATGATATAACCTTCTTTTTGGGGATAAACTTAACATTGGTTAATCCTCCCTTTTCTAGTGGTCCTGACAGACGTTGTTTCACTGATTTTTATAGCACTAGTGTCCTTCTCATTTGTTTTCATAATAAAATGCCCTGACAATAAGCATCTTACAGAACATGACTTTATGTAGGCACGCAAGTCCAGGTTAGAATCAATCACTTCTGGAGACTGATAGTGACAGGATTCTGAGACAACAGGTCACATCTATACTCAAGTGCACAGAAAAATGAATGTATGCATGCTTAGCACTCAGTTGACTTCCTTTAGTCCTATGAAGTCCAGCGCTCCAAATCAAGGAGAAGTGTTTCCTACTTTCAGGATGGATTTTCCCACATCAATTAAGGCAACTTAAACAATTTTCCACAGACATGCCCACAAATAAGGTGACCTGGGCAATTTCAAATTGAGACATTCTTTCCAGGTGATTCTAGATTTACATCAAGTAAACAACTACAACTAACCATCAAGGGTTAATTGAACTCCACCTGCAGAAAGCTATTATGTCCAACATAATCCATGGGGTTGTGTATGCTTGACAAGTACTGTATGAAACCTGGCTACCTCTTTAGCACTATTCCTCTTTCAAACTATTTGTTTACTCAGAAAAATAAAATAAAATAAAATTTCTACTCTTCAAAATAACTCATGAGAGCAATATCTGTTCAACTATTATGTCAAAGACATAGGTTTTGCTAGAATTATTTGAATATTGAGTTACTGAGTACAAGTGTATATACCTCTATATACTATAATTGTAATCATGGTACACAAGGAAATTTATTTTACAAATGCTGTTCTTCTACATCACAAAATCATCTAACAAACATTATATTGACAGGAATTTTGTAACTTAAATCATAGCTAATTATAGAATAAGAAACTAGATCATGCTTTCTTTGAATGCTAAAAGATTTATGTAGCACTCCTTACTATGTGAACAGAATTAGGCAGACTCATAGGGTGTGGGTAGAAATTGTCTATTTATAAATGAGACTGTTGCCTGTTGCTCAGTTTTACTATGTGTACTTGCAAAAACTACATATAAATTAATCATGTACTGTCTTTAATGTTCCTAATTTAGTCACATTTTATTACTTTAGATTCTACATATTTCATTAAAAAAGATATTTATTAACAAAAGTACAATGAGTACACTAGAGAAAATTGATCCTTGTGTGTAAGGAACCACTTCTTCAACTGAGGTATTTCTCCAGCATAGTAATTGTGATTTTTTTAATAGAATTAATCATTGATATTTATTTTGGAGAGAAATAAAGGAGATGATAGGAGATGGCATACATACAGAAAGACAAATTGAATGGGATGCCATGAGATTGCCTATGATGAGATCCAGCACTTTAAACAAAGGGAAAGGATGCTGGTGAAAAGATCCAATTTGATGGCGTTCTAAAAAACAAAAAGAACAATAACCTCTCACAATGTTGTATTTCAACCTTTTCTCCTCTGTGTTCTAGTTAAACACTTTTGTTTGGTCTTCTGTAGCGAAAACAAAGATTATTCACATATTCTACTTCAAGAACTAAAGAAACAATTTAATCTCATGTCTTCTAATAAGTACCAAGTTGGGTTTTCAGAAACAAATCCTCAACTGACAAGTTTTCATATATAAATATGTTATCTGAGTCTGCAGTTGGTCTAGAAACAGGAGAAAAAAAACCCCTTAACATAGATTCGTCCTTTTCCAGCAAGATAGATTGAAGGAAATGGATGTTACAGAAACTCAATATCTTCTAACAATCAATTTTCCACTTGTAGCAGGAAGACTATTTAATTTATATGCATAGGATTTTATCTTCAGACTACTGAAGTAAACTGTTTTGGAGAAAAATAGCCATCATGTGTCAAAGCATAGTGACAAAATGAACTAGAATATGATTAGTTGATGGAAATATTTAGGAGACAGTAATTGGCCACTGATAATTGTAGACTCAAGATATAGCTGGTAAACCTACTTTTTAAAATACATGTATGAAGATTCAATAGGACGTATATTTATTTACAGTTTCACAACAAATATATTAAGTTGTGCATGACAGGTGTTTCAGCAACCCTAAGTGCTTGGAATTGTGTTGCATACCAGTGCTTTGTGTAATGCGATTTAATAATCAAAATACCATAGCCTTTGTAGTACAATCTTTACAAAAGAAGAGGCTTTTATATAAACTATACAAATACATACACACACAAATAAACATACATACACACACACAAACACACACCTTTCATCCTAAAAAGAAAACACTTCAGGCTAATTAAATTTAACAAAGTCTATTTATGCAAAAACAGTTATAAATATGATGGTGCCTGAAATCATCAAAGATGTAGAGAGTTCCACCTGGCAATGTGAGAAGAGAAAGGCATATATCTTGCTTGACTTTAAGAATACATCTACCTTTCTTGGACAGGATTTAACAAGCTGATAGTCAGTCCTTGGCTAAAACCTGATTGCTCTGACTCAACTACATATTTGACATGTACACTCCATCTTTAAGCTTTTAATATCTTTGTATACTAAGACAAGTCATAGATGGTTGAGACTCAATGTATGGAAACCTCCTCAAGTCAAACTTAAATTAATTAAATAGATTTGAAGAAAGATATTATGGTAACTGGAATCTGAATATAGAACCTATTTCCAGAAAAAACAACTGGAAAACAGAAGGATGTGAAGGTAATATAATCCTATGAGTGATGATAAAAAACAAGGAATGAGAATGATATAAATCTGCCCCAGGTTGAGTGCTATGGAAAATATTTTAAATTAGCTACTAAAAAGAGTTGACTACAAACTGAACTACATTATGCTTCTCTTAGTAATATATAATATAGTTTTGTTCATAAATATCTTATTGGAACTTCCAATATCATCAACATTATTCTAAATAATAGTTTTTTATAAAACACTATAGCAAATTAGAATATCAGAACCACAAGATGAAATGATATTTTTCCATGTTTCTGGGTGGTAGGTAAATAATAATTAATACAATACCTTAGTCTTTCTGATGTGGAAAATAGGAAGATTTTTGGGAAACCAGTAAGGGCTGTCTTAATTGTTAAGGTTATGCAACAGCCAGAAATGGTGTCCATGGTGGTTCCATACAACAAACAAGCTGGGTTTAATATGCAAGCAATTCAGTTTTATTCTCTAGAGATATATGACAAACATCATGTTGAAAATGAGAAAAATAATATTAGTAATACTGATCTCAAATGAGTGAAGTAATTTTCCTAATGAAAGCTCTTCTTCCTGTCTCACTCATTATAAGTCATTGATTTTAGATATTCTTCTTAGGCCCTAGTTATTTAATACCTGATAAAATATGAAGTCTAAAGTCACTTATAGAAATTTTAGAGTAAAAAGTCTCAGAGATCTAGATTCTCAGTGACAATGGATTTTTGATTTCCTGCTGTTCTGTCATGTTCCCCGATTTTTATCTGCCTCATCCCCGTGTGGTAGGGGTGTCTGTGTGTGCATCCAACAGAAATAATGATGATTAAATCAGAGCCCTTTCATGGCATCAAGTATTTGCAGATAGGAAGCTAAGAAAGAGCCCACTCTTAATAATCTACATTTTAAACACATTAAACATTACCTGTGAGTGGGTGGGAGCCTGTGGTGATGTTTTATGTATATTCTAACAAAAAAGCTTGCCTGAAGACCAGAGGGCAGATCCAGGCACTAGTTATCCATACAGGGCAGGCAGTGGTGGAACACATCTTTAATCTCAACACTTGGATCTCATGCCTTTGATCCCAGGACTTGGGAGGCACAACACTTTTAATCCCAGAACTACATCAGTAGAGACAAAAAATTAATATGGCTGGGCCAGGACTATAAGGCAGGAGGAGGAGACAGGAGGTTAGTCCTTTTGCCTGTGCATCAGCAGAAGTGAGACGTCTCTCTAGTAACTGGTTTCTTTATCTCTCTGAACTTTCAGCATTTACCTCAATATCTGGCTCTGGCTTTTTATTAAAACAAAGAAAGATTTATACAATAAAAGTCCTTATGACATAGTTACATATTTCAATGTAGAATTTAGAGGCATCAAACACACAAACTACAACAGAAAGAAACAGCACATAGAGAGGACCAGATACTTATATCACAAAACAACACAAATCCTTTCCCTCTAGCTACTCTTCCTATGGTCTTTTGATGGTTTGAGGAGATACACATCCTTTCTAGCTACTCCTGTATCAGCATCCTTTTTATGATCTTTTGGTGGCTTGACTATTCTATTGATGGGAACTATACATATAATGTATTGTTTCAAATATTACTTGCATACATTATAGCATTTTTTAGTTTGCGATTTAAGTATCATTCATTTAAAAATCCATTGATTGGATAAGAGAAAAATGTTGTTAGAACTCTAAAATATTTCATTTAAGATGAGCTTTTTTTCTTTCTTTCTTTCATTCTTTAGAAACACAAATAGTTCACTTCTTGGTAGAAATAATCTGAGACTTTTTTCTTTGATCAAGAAAAGAATAATTTAAATGAAAAAATTATACAGATAACCCAACCAAACAATATTGAAATACTTCCTAAAATTTTAATTTAAAAGTCATCAGATATTGATTAGTGATAACATCAAAGTCCTAAAATACAAATACTTTGAACTAATTGTCATACTTGAGAGAAAAATTGGGAGTCAAATAATTTTTAGAATAAATATCTTATTTTTTATGATTAGTGATTATTTTGTTTTCTGTATATGGAATTAATTTACTGCTGTAGGATCTTATGTGTTGCCTGGGCTTTCCTACCACTTGTTGAGTATCAAAAGCTAGCATCCAGGTAAATGGTATTTATATAAACATACACTAAGATAACAATTTAAATGCAGAGATAACATGTTTAAAGGTAATAATTTTCAGGTAAACCAATAGAAACGTAGGTCATAGCCTCATTAATACACAATGATAGCAAGAAAAAAAGGCGAAATTGAATGTTGTAATTATGATCTCCAATGTCTTTAACACTAACTAACTAATGCCTATCTCTCTGTGTGTATGTATGTGTGTATGTATTTGTGTATATGTGATGAGTGTTTGTGTGTGTTTCTCTTTGTGTGTGTGCATGTATGTCTCTGTGTGTGTATGTGTAGTTTGTGTATAGCTTGGTCATTATAATGACATATGTATGGGGAATAAAACATCTGTCAGGTGTTGGTTTCTTCTGCCGTTTTTAAGCCATTTTTTTAATGCTTCCTAATGTATCAGTGGGTAGTTAAATTTCTGATAACAATATTGGGTACTTGGGTAATTGAAATATTTAATTAGGTTCCCTATTTAGTTCATCTTTCTGTTGTTCTGAGTTTATCATATAAAACCCTATTTACATGTTCCTAGACTCTCTCTTATATGTACTAATTCACTCTCCTACCTTTGGTAGGAAATCATCTGGTTCCAAACTCAGGGAAAGGTTGGCTGGTTCTGGTCCCCCTCCACCGTATCTGCCAGAGTGAAAGAGTCTAGTACACATTTCCTCTCCTACTTTCCTCTCTAAACTCATCATTATTCCTTCATGATTCCTCCTTTGGTCAGATCCTGTTTTTACTTCCTTCTTTATTAGCTTAAACATAAAATTTTAATTTGTTGTCAGAGATTTATCAATGATACTATTTCTTGTTGTTAAATTTCTAAGGTACAAATTAGGTAGACTTGATGTGCATTTGGGACATCTGATATCTGCTGTGAAGATTGTATTTTTTTTAGTAGTAAAAATGTTGACAATGGTATAAACTGAACTGAGTATTATGGAGTCCTACTATAATATAATAAAGATAATAAAATAAAGATAATATATTTTACTATAATATAATGTAGAACACAGGCCCTTGGCACTATTTCTCAAATTGTGGATTTGGAATCATTTCCCATAAAAAATTAACCCATTCTGAAACATCAGTAAGTATGTATATAGCAACGATCCCATTGGATCAAAGGAGAATACAGCAAAAGAATTTTATTTCATATTTCTCACTAGTAATGCCTTATAAAGTCTGTCTTTTATCTGCTGATAGAGATTGTGTCTCTGATTTCTTCAGTGTGTCCAGTACTCTCTTGACAATACTTTTCTTCCTTTATGAACACATCCAGTCACGAATGCAACCCTTTGCTTGATAATTCAGATGGTTCCTGCTACTGTAGCTAAATATCCTCTCCATGCCTTTGAAGCTATCATTAACAAAACATTGCTATAAAGTGACTCAACTCAAAAGCTCATCATCATCAACAACAAAAATTCCCTTATAGTAGACAATAGCTCTTTGCAATGTTAGTGTTAATAAGGTTAGTCTACCAAATTACCACTAGTACTTGTAAGAAAAATTAAAAAATTCATCAGACCAAAATCTACACATAATTGATCTTCATTAGTATGCTGGAATGAAACTGCCTGGTAGACCACCAAGATGTTTTGTAACCTTGTTAGAAATTATCTCTACAAAATGCTTACTTGGCCTTCATTCAAATAATTCTCTTGAAATTATGCCATAACCTGCAGGCAGACATATCAGGAGATCAAGATCATAGCTACAGAGTTTGCAGTCACCTTTAGCTTTATGGAACGCTGTCTCAAATACAACACAAAACAAAGAAGAATCAAATGAGGCAAGAAGTTGATAAGACTGTTACATATGCATTTTAAAAAAAAAACTTTGTATACAATACAAAAAGTTTAAGAATAGGAATATTCGCATTTTTACCCAGAGCAGTGCTCCAAATGGCTCATTCTTTCAAGTAGGAACCCACACTAAGATAATATTTAAAATGCAGAAATTAAAGTTAGAAATTACAACTTACTATAAAAATTGATAATTTTCAGGAAATAGCAATACAACTATCTCAGTCTCATTCATACGAATGAATGGTAAATAAAAAATAAGATTCAATGTCTTGTCTTTCCTGAAAGATAGAAATGAAGTTGGAGATTATAGACATCAGTCCTACTATTGATAATAGATGCAGATGTAAAGAGACACATATTTTAGCAGCATTTGGCCATATGTGTCAAAATGTAAAACATGTATGATCTGCTTTAGCAATTCCCATCTATCTTGTGATCTTAAATTGTCTCACAAAAACGTATTGAACTACATAATTTAAGATTATAATTTTCCATTAAAACTTAAACTAGAAAGAAAATTAATAATGAAGAAATAAAGAATCAGTTAAATGATTAAAAGCTCAATATGTCTAAACAAAATGTGCAGTACTTAAATAAAATGTAACTCATTGTGGACAATGAGATATATCTGTGTTACTAGCATGGAACCATTTCTAGTGATAGCCTCCTGTGAACAAAAAAATATCCACATACCTGTAAAGCAGAAGTACAATACATATAATTTGATTTATTTAAATTCAAACAAAAATGATCAATTATTACTCCATATAAAAAGGAATACAAAGTATTGTAGGAGATATGAGTATGTTAATAAATGAATAGACAATTTGAATTTAATAAAAATAGCATTTTAGAATTTCTGATTATGGAGCTCACAATATAATAATAATTTATTTGTCAGCATTTCATACACAGAGTTGTGTAAAGAAGAGATGAAGTGTCTGACTTATGGTGATTTGACATATTTTCTTTTATTTTATTATTATGAATAAAGAAGTCACATTTTCTACCCTTGTATATCCTTATTCAAGGTCCCTTCCCCCTCCCACCACATCAGGTCATTCTCACTTCTCCACATCTTCCCATCCCCCCCATGGGCAGGCATTCCAAGGTCCCAAGGTTCTCATATTACTTAGTTCAGCCTCCACTGCTGGCAAACTGATTTGACATATTTTCAACTTCCTGATCAAAGTGATACATATTTTATAGATACCACACTTCAAATAGTCAATGATGGCTCAGAAGCAACATGAAGCTGCATATTCTCATACTGGGCAGTTTTGAGTCCCAGTCCCAGACAGCCAAGGAGTCTAGATGATAAGTAATTATGTATTGTGTTGTGAGCTATGATGTACAATCAATTATGTATAGTAGATACATTTCTGCTTAATATTTCTAAATCTCAATGACATTATTAATATATTAATAACACTAACTCAACATCAGCAATAGGACATTCTGTTATAATTATTTAGAATAAAATAAATAAATATAAAATGAATCTGACAAAAAGAATTTAAGATAAATGCCATTAATAATTGATCATGAAATAATCAAATGATTAAATAGAACTTATTGGTTTTGATATAATCTGCTTATAAAAAATGAGTCTACTGTGATCACTTTAAATACAAATTTAAAAATAATAGAACTAATATTTTTCCTTTGGTCTGGGTCTTTTTGTGCTAAATTTTCCATGAATCACATCAACTCAAGTTTATTCTCTATGTAAGTCCACACCTATACATTTCATAGTTTCTTATGTATTTTATGAAAATGTGAGCATATTTGAACACAATAAGTAAGACCCAAACACAAAATGAACCCATAATTGTAGTTAGAATTTTCATGTAATTTTTATTCTACTTATATTTCTTTCTAAACTGAATTGAATTATTTTCCTTTTCCTCCCTCCTCTCAAATCTTTTCATTCTAAAAATATTGAGTACTCCTGTGCACCAATGTTCTCTATTCAGCTGAATAAATATTTTCAACGCTAAGTGCTATTTTTAAAAATATAAATATACTTTGTACTCAGACAAGAAAACAAATCAGGGGAAAACCCCACTGCCAGTTTTCCTAGCAACAGGAACTTCCAACCCAGTTCAGTTTGCTATATAGCTATGGCTATCCTGGAATAAAAGTCCTCATGTAATGTCCTTGTAATCTCACAAAGCATTAGCACTGCCATGCTCACTGGCAGATTCAGTATGTGGAAATAGAAAGACAGGCTAAATAATTTCTATGAGAGTCATAAATAAAATAAAGTTGGGGGTCATACTTAAGTTTTACATGTCTAGGCCATTTTAATAGTGTTTGTGAATACTAGTAGTAGAAAACCCTTTTTAATCTGCAGGGCTGCTCACATACCATTGAGGGATGCAACAATAGCTTCATTGATTGGAAAATAAATTTAAAGAACAATAATTTGGAGGGGCACCAGAGCTCACAATGATGTTCTAAGACTTCAGTCTTGAGTTAATTAATTAATTAATTAATTAATTAATTAATGCAAGTGTGAGGCTAGTCTGAACTATGTAGTGAGTTCATAGAAACGTTAGAGAATGTGAACTTATCTCAAAGAGAGTAGTTACCAGCATCACCAATAACAACAACAGTTCTTTATTTAGGAATACAGCCATGACAATTAAGAACTAAGTTGTGTGGGTTTTAAGCACTGTTTAGACTAAATAATAGAAATTTTATTTGTAATCTAGGAATGGTCAACAATGTGTATCTAAAGAATACATTAACAAACATTAAGTTTCTATTCATGTTAGATAACCTAGCTCTTCCAATGTACATAAAACACCTCCCCAGTCATGGCACATAATTTTTATAACAAAATTTAGTTTTGTTATATAGTCAAAAAAGTATAGAAAGGAAAAGAAAAATAATATTGCAGGTAAGCAAATGAAACAACATTAATCAGAGTGGCATCATTGTAGTTTCTTAAGTAAATTTTGTCTTATTTTTTAAAAAGTTTTTTAAATTATTGTTTAAAAAGCTTTTTAACTTTTAAAGAAATGCTTATTTCAATCTTTGTATAGCATATTATAACTATAATTAGAGAAACTTTTCAAGAGACTAACAACAATGCTTTTCCTAAAGCTTCCCCTGAAAAAAAAGAAAAAAAGTTTTTCAAGATTTAACAGCATGTTAATGGAAACATATGTGTTGATTTCCATGTCTTTAATGTTGGTAACAATTAAAACTTAACACTCCCTGCCCATGGTGGGGATGGGGAGATGTGAAGAAGAGAGAATGACCTGATGTGGTGGGAGAGGGAAGGAACCTTGAATAAGGATATAGAAGGATAGAAAATGTGACTTCTTTATTCATAATAATAAAAAAGAAGAAAAAATTAAAAAATAAAGAAACTGCATATACAAAAAAAAAAAAAAAAAAAAGATTTTGATGCAGGTAGTGATTTCCAAAGTGGAAAGAATTCTTATTTTTATATTATTTATGCCTTAAGTGATTTAAATCTTAAACCTTGAAGAAAGCATATATCATGAGTATGACTTTTGGTCTTCCAAAGCCTGTAGAACTACCTGAGAAAGAAAAGGTGACCACTTTTAATTTGAGTGGAGCAGGGGTGTTGTTGACCAGCAGGACTAAAATGAAGGAAGGACTCTAGTAAAATTCCTATGTAAGTCAAGCTTTAGAGATTTATATACAGAGCAGAAGATCTCATTTAAAGAGAGGCCATGCCCCAGATGGTAGTAAACTTCTAAATCTAATCTCCTTTTATAGAAAGGAGTAAGAGAGAAATTATTTCCAAGGAAAGTGTTGTTGGGCCAGAAAACTTGGACTGGGAGAGTGATACTCTTGCGTATCTCAGCATCCTAGATTCCTGCAGAGCCTGTCCTGAATCAGTGAAAGAGTTTCAGTTGAATAGAAACCCAAACAAAATGATCTAGTCCTTGGTGTCTAGGCAATCTCATTTGTTCAAGAAGCTCTTTAAATTTCATTGACATTATAAAACACCAAAGGCAAACTCACTTAGTTCATTTATAACTTGAAAAGCATCTGGGTGGGGGATAATTTGAGCACCTTCACCTCAATAAGAAGTTGTAAATCAATCCACTACTTAAAACATGAAAGGAGCTTATTTCATTACAGAAGGTCTCTTAATTTTGTAGTTCTGTGGATAAAAGGTCTGTACAGAAACTAGAGAGAATATGCTCATATAACTTCTAATATAAAAATATGTACATTTAATTCTTTCACATGGTTTTAAAATGTACCAATAAAACTGAATAACTTTGTTTACTACATTAAAAGCAGCAGGGAGAAGAGAGAGTGAGTGGGAGGGGCAGGAGGGGAAGGGAGTTTAAACAAGGGGATATATGAATAAAAAATGAGACTTTATTTATAATAAAAATTTTTAAAAAGAAGTTTAATAAAAAGCAGCAGCGTTGCCCATGTGAGTAATTAAAAAAATTTCCTTAAGAAATCTTTATGATACTTAGAAGTAATAAAAAAACAGGTTTGTTTCAGTGGCAAAAAGAATTCTTCAATAGAGAAGAATGAAGATAATGAACACAATAGACTACATGGATAGCAAAGGACATTGAGCAAGATGTAACAGGGTAGAATTTTTGTGGTGGCAATTATCTTAGTTCTATACTCATTTTCCTTGGGTAATTTATGACCTTAATCATTTGTAGGCAAATTCAATCATGAATCAATGGCCATGATAATTAGACTTAGTAACACTGGCCATTGTCAGTGGATAAAAACTTCACACATAGCCTCCTGTAGCAAAGAGGAAGTTTCCTTATAGTTTTTGACATTTTTTTTCTTCTACATGAAAGGTTGGAGATCTGGCTTTTCAAAATAAGCTTCACTTTGAAAGCGTTCTGTAGATAGTTGTAAACAGGCTGGAACCTGCTGTCTTGTCTACAAAGCAGTGGGTTGACTTGGGTTTCCTTTGATCTGAACAATATGTGAGGAGAAACAGACCCCAGGATCAAGAGAAAAGGGGATTGAACTGAGTTGATGATCAGTATTCTGTGTCATGCCTAGAAATGTTCTGAGTATGTAATGCTTTGCCCAGGTATGTACACAGAAAGTCTTTATGAGAATAAGCTGATGAATACAGATGTGGGTGGCAGTTACATGTCAGTGGGCTAGGAATGGAGCAACAAAATCCTTACCTGAAAGTCCAGTGTTCTTTATAATGGGTAAAGAATATAGCTGTACAAAATATTATACAAATCCTTGTATATATAATATAGATAAGGATAATGTTTTAACACCATTACTGTTTTAAGACTAAGATCCCCAGTGGTAACTTTTTGAGTACTTCTATATCTTCTCAACTTTATCTACGCCTCTTACCATGTACTGTTATCTATTGAAATATTTCAGTCATTAGAGAATGTTTTAAAGACAAATACTATATTATGTATTTTCATACTTCAATAATTGTCCAGTGCCAACTATGTAAAATATATTATTTGACCAAAAAGATACAGTATTATTAGCACACAAATAAATGATTTGATTATTGAATTTAAAGAGACATAAATATATGTTATGTCATTTGTCAGTGCTTTAAAAGATTATAAGATTTTCTGACATATATAGAAAATCAGAATTCATCTGAATTCTGTCCCTCCTTTAGAAACATTCTAAATCAGGATTTTAGTTGAAATATATCAAGAAAAGTACTAGATCAAAGATTCAGTGTGAAAGGTATTGGAAAGGATTGGGAAATACTGAAACAATCTCTAGAAAAGAGGTTTAGTAAGAAACATGCTCTTGTCAACACATGAAATCAGGCTGGCCAGAAGCTGGACTCAAGTAAAGAGCATGCATTATACTGATTCAATTACATGCAATATTTTTTCATGTTATTCTTGTTGATCTACAACAAAGTATAAAATTGTCAAGCAATTAAATGGTTAATAAGCAAGCAAAGCATGATACAGAGTGGATGACAACTGAAAGAGAGGATCTACTGGCTAGATTAGTGTTATAGTGTGCATTTGTAGTTAATATGGGTGATTCTCACTTAGCAAAAACTTTTTGGAAACACAAAGAAAGGAGATTAAATGCTATTAATTCATGACATCAAATTCTACCAACAGTCTTGTCAAAAACTCATAGTACAACAATAGAGAGAAAAACTATTGAGATTTCTTTGGACATCATTCAACAAGCTAGTGGAGTGATGTCCAATGAATTGAAATGGCATTTCCCAGCCTTAGATATTTATTGTAGTTAGCTGAGTCCTCTTCATAATTAGGACAAAATATATTATCCTATATATTCATTTCTTAGTATAACACCAGTGAGCTATTTACAAAGGCAGTGTTATTCAAATGAGAGAATCTAAGCAAGAAGAACTCTATGAGTGGAAATGTGAAACATCAAGAATTTGATCATAAAAAAACAAACACAATGATCTATATCAAGAAGCAACAAATGCATTTACTCTAATTTCGAAACCTTCAAAATCACTATGAGATCTTCTTTAGGGAATCACCAAAAGGCCTAAGTCTACAATGGTGTACACATCAAACTCTATGGCCACAGAATTATAATATGTTTTACCCAGCTGGTATTTACATCAAGTTACCACAAAGAATTTATCTTGGAAACTTACCTCTTTGTTTATACATTATCCACCCAACTTTTTCTCACTTGTAACAATGTTTCCTCTCATTGTCTTTTCTGTACCTATCAAATGGGTCTTATGAATATCTAGTAGATTGTTTTCCCATATAGCCAAGCTGGGTATGATGATGCTTGCCTATAATACCAGAATTTTAGGAAAAAAATAAAGATCACAAATTTGAGGCCATCTTTAACTACATATTTGATTCAGGAATAAAATAATCTATATGGCAAAACCTTGCTGTGATAAAGACTAAGAATGTTTCACAATGATGCAACACATTTTGAACCTGCTCAAGATCTTTGGTTTGACCTTTACTTGTAAAAGTAGACTGAATAAGACAATAAACAAGTGATAGATGATAAATAAATGGATATATCATTAATATATAGGTAGATGATAGACAGATAATAGAATATGTAATGCAACAAGAAGTCTATTTTCCTCAACACTGTCCCATAATTTTTATCTGCCTTTTCTCAGAAGTCAAAGAATCTCTTAACTCATCCTTCTCCAAAAGGGATGATAATTTTGGATCTCCAAACATTTAATTAATGCTTTCTCACTAGTAGGTTCATACTGAGAATGATGAGGATGGAAGATCATGAGTTTGGAGATAGCTTTATCAATTCCAAGAGGATGGAGGACTGATTCAATCAGAATGAAGGAATCAAGGACTGCCTTGGTATTCCAGACTAACTGGAAAACACAAGGTCAACAAAAGATACTTTTCTAACACAGCAAGTACTATTCTTGAGGACAACACTAAAGTATGTTCTCTGAACTTCACATATATGCACATACATACACCCTCAAATAAGCAAGCACACACATTGAAGACTAAAACATAAAAATAAGTATTTAAAGCGGAAAGTATCATTCTCTGTATTTGAGTTGCATGTGAATCTAAGTGGATATGCCAACATCCCTACCATTTCAACCAAGTAGAATTATACTGAGAGTTGATAAGGATCTGTGTGACTCATTTGAACATGTTCAAATTAAATTGAGGGTTTTCCCACTCTTGCTATTGGTTCCATTTGACACTCAAGCAAAAATTTAAGAACTCATAAAAACCAAAACTAAAAAAGTGAAATGCTGTCTAAACAGTTGAAAGGAGATATTATGAGTTTCTATGCTTGAATTAAGGCAGTAATTTCAAGTTTTATTTAATATTTAAATAAAGATATATGCTTATAGCAGTCAGAAAACCAAATAAAAAAAATAGAATTGTTCAACTTTAAGTTGCACAGAGCTCAAAAACTGACTGAATTGAAAAGTTCTGGAGCCTTTTTCTAAGTGAAATGACTATGATATGAAGCTAGAGCCTTGATCATTATGTGAGAAATTAAAAGTTTAGCCCATAAAAACATAATCACACTGCAACAAAGACCTCATTTTTGTAAACTGATATTGGTTCCTTAGAAAACTGGAAAATGTGAAATGACAAGATCACAGTCTCAAACTTACTCCATCTTGAAAAATTGTTCAAGGTGTGCATCTAAGCTTTGCTGGTACTGGATAGTTCAATGACTTTAATTTTATATATATTAGGCTAGCTTACATTTTTGCAAGAGTAGAAGATAACATAAATTTGCAGGCAAATGGATGCATTTGGAGAATACCCTCCTGAGTGAGCTATCACAAACCCAGAAAGATAAGCAAGGGATGTACTCACTCATTAGTGGACTCTAAACAAACAAACAAACAAACAAGAAAAAAGCAAAGCATGCCCAAACTGCAAACCACAACCACTGAAGAGCTTGGGATCAGAAACATCTTGGACTGACTCCTTGGATTTCACTCCCCATAGAGGAACACCTGACTTAGTCTTGAGGTTGCAAGGAAAAAATTGGATCTGCCAGGAGTGGAGACAGAACTAAGCAATATTAGGACAATGGGACCTTGGGACCACCTGCTGCCTGCCAGGTTGGGGGGGGGCATGGGGAGTTGTGGAGAAGAGAGAATGACCTGATGTGTTCGGAGGGGGAAAGGACCTTGAATAAGGATATACAGGATAGAAAGTGTGACTTCTTTGTTCATAATAATAATAATAATAATAATAATAAAATGAAATAAAATAAAATAAAAGTTGAGAGTGGTTCAAATTAAAATACTCAATCATCAAAGATAACACTTACTTCTTCCAAGGAAAAAAATGTAGCTTGAAGTTAAACTAATCTCAATATTTTCAAAAACATAATTGACACACACTCTAATAAAACATCATAGTTTCTTTCCTTTTAATTAGTGAAATAGAACTTTTTGCACATACCATTTGTATGAGTGATGACTTTACTAGTTTTCAAAAAACATCTGTGTGGTGTGAAGGAAGACATATGAATGAAGCATTGAAAGGCAGGATAAGAGTTTTTGTCACATGGCCAATGAATAATGATTGGTTAGAGCAATTTAAATAGATATCTATACATCAAGAAGTTGAAGTTGGGCAATCGTGCCAAGCAAAATGATTTTACACTTCAACTCTCTAGATATATAGAGTTTCTAATCTGTTGTGAAGGTTTGCCTAAAGGCAGCAGGTGTCAGGTATTTATCATTTGGTTTATACTTAATATTTCTTGAAAGCAATGAGATTTGCCATTTTTGACCAAATATGTACAATTTTATTTAAGATGTTTTTAAGCAGATTAATGCTGACTAGAATAGATATTTCTAAATTCAAATTGACCAAGCATTTAAAGGAATATTACACTGTACAATTATAATACAACAAAAATAGATTTCTGTTCTCCTCAAAATAACTGTCCTGTCACTAGACTTAATCAAACATAGTATGATGCAACACATTTTATAAAATGTGTTAGGTTCTCTGTGTGTTAAAAGAAGTGCCTAAGGCAGGCATTTTACCTTGAGCAGTTCCAAACCAAGTATGAAGAAATGAAAATCAAATCCATACATATACTGTAATAGAACATAATAATCTTAATTTATGCACCTCCCATTGCTGGATGATTAGTAATTATGCCTTGTGAAAATAATTTTGTAATGGAATTTATTTCTTCCTTTAAAATATGCATTCAAATTACTTAGTAAAACCCCACTAGCATTATAAGTATTGAATCTTAAACACTGTCCTTAGTTAGGGGCAAAAACACAATAATGAATCATACCAAGATGTTCCATACCTCTCTAAGGGCAACAGCTATTGCAGATGAGAGTAGATTCTTTTTATTCAGATTTGTGGGTGTGTACACTGAATATAGAGTACTCTCAAGTGTTTTTTTATCAACTTTCTTCTTAAGTTATATCAAAAATTTAAAATAAAATTACTCATTTGATTTCTAAGGCATATTCCTGATGTGACAAAGCCATAGCTACAAAGAGAAATGGGGATTGATCAGTTAGCTAGCAAATGGACTGCTATTGTCAACTCCCTAATTTGACGAAGTAAAACACATAGCACAACCAGACAATTTGAGTTAAACCTGAAAAATACTTGTGCATAAGAAAGACATGGGTATGCATAAAGTTGCCAGAGGAAATGCAAAAGCTGGAGAATTGTAATCATTTGCATCATTGCTAGGGCATTTGTGTCCATGTTTAAGAATGAATTTCCTCTAGAATATAAAGCCCAAGCTGAGTCTGATGACTGGAAGAAGAAATTTTCTCTTCAAGGAGTTGAGCTTAGCTGAGGATGCAAACCAGGAAAGCTTCCAGAAGTTTCTATTGTTTTCTATGAAGTTGTACTTTAAGGTATTGGTCCTTAAGAGATTCAGGGGACTCTTTTCAGATTACCATGGTTTCTGCCCAGTGAGATGTTACTAAAGATTTTAAAAATATTGTGAAATACTGAACACTAATACATCACCTACATATATAAGTAAATATGGCATACAAAGATATACACTGAGAATCTTCATGCTTTAGAAAATACACAAGGGAATAAAATCAATTAAGATCAAGAATGGTTGACAAAAATTCTGGAACTTGCCTTTTTTAGAAACTGTGTTTAATATTGGAAGATGGGTATAGATAAAATAAGTGCAAATACATGCTTCACACATGGAATAAGAAGTAAATATGTAACAAGGTATAATGTAGATAAAAAGTGGGGTTCTTAAAATATGACTTGGAATATGACAATGAATTGTGGAATTTTCTATAATCTCTCATCTGTGATTGAGGAATTAAACTATTTTCTTAGTTCAATAAAAGATAATCAATGCTTTCAGAAAGAGAATGGAAAGTCTTTAAATAATAAAAAGAAGTTACGTTTTCTAGCATGGAACTTACTATCATTATTTTGCTGGAGTCATGTTATCAAAATGCCTCCTAAATATTAAGGTGATAATCATAGACCTGGGTTACTATCAAGACTAACCTTGGTCAGAAACTCTTTTTGCAATGGGCAGCAGTAAATTCTGAGACTCATATCTGAACAACGGTGCTGAGTATACATGACAAAGAGTAATCAACCTCTAAAGAGGCATCTGTAGCAAGCCAGTAGCCAGGCATCAGGGACTGTCACAAAGAAGACGCAGGATGTAGGTAAGTGTCAAAGGATTAGGAGGAGTGCTGTGAAATAACAGACATGACTTCTAGATAGGACTCAATAAATTACAGCCACTGTGATTGTCTGCTCAAGACCAGCACAAGATCTAGCCAACTAAAATTCAGGAAGAAGAGGATGTTAGTATTTTGCGTGTGAGAGAGATATGAAACAGTCCCTGCCAGATGTCACACAGAATTTATTTAGAGGATTCAGATATCTGGAGAAGAGGGTGGGGAGAAAGAAGGAAGTAAGGAAAGAAAGAAAGGAAGGAAGAAGGAAAAGAGAAAGCAGAGGAAAGGACCCACTGCTATCTCTTTAAAGGAGCAGGTGGGCATATAGCCATGCCTAGGGGCGTGCCACCTCTGGGGGTGTCAGCCAAGCCTGGGAGTGCACTCTGCGGGCAGGGGCGTGGTCATGCCAGGACATGGCCACACCTGGAGGCAGAAAATATGCATAGGAGGCCTGTCTGGAACATACCTGCCAAGGGGAGGAACTCATGAGTCCCCACCTCTGGCTGAGGATCTACTGGAAGTTGATAGCTGGAATGTAAGGGAGAATGATTCATTTTTGGCAGTGTAGCAACTCAAAAGTTGACCATACTCCAGTGGGTGTCCCTGAAACCAAGCTTTCATAGGCAACGTAAGAAGGGGTAGAAGACATGCATTTTGAGGGGGATATTTGGGGGAGATACAAGGAGACTTGTATGGGGTAAATGAAGGGAAAATGGGAGCATATTTTGCTGTATAATCGTATGAAATTCTTAAAGAATAATTTTAATCAACAAGAATAGTCATCTCACTGGGAATTAATTCACACTTTAGATTCACACACAAACAGAACAAGAGCTAGTTAAACAATTTCTCTTCTTAGACTGACCCAACACATTTAAAACTGATCTTAATCTATTCAGAGAACAAGCCCATCAGACATCAAAAACACATGAGAAAATAGGCTGTTAGGAAAGCATGTTGGCATTAACCTTCAAATAAATAGAAAGTATAAGCAGACATCAAGAACGTTCTGTTGTTCCCATGAGAAAAAATTGCACACCGAGCTCTCGCGGTTTTCCATTGACACGAACAGTTTTGTAAACATTTCTCAAAGCTAACTGTGTCATCTTTCAAAAAAGTCTTATCAGAGCTAAGGGAGACTCTGCCAGAATCTATAAAAAGCAAAAGCTGTTTTCCTCTTTTGCTGATTCATGAGAAAATGAGTGATTACTCAGTAAGGAATCTGGATGGCATCTCCATCTACCTTAAAATCTTAGGTTAGGGTCTGAAGGATCAGAAACAGATGAACTGGGTGGCCTAGCTGCAGTTGCTATCTCTTGACTTAATCAAAAAATCATAATGGAGAAAAAGGCGCATTAGGAATTGAGTCCCTGCAGGTGGTGACAGAAATTGTGTTTTCTGGGGTGTAGTTCCAGAACATGTAGAACGATGGGCTTCTAAGAGGAGAAAAATATCTACTATTAAAATAATATTTTTAAGCTATAATGCTCAGGCTTTTGATAGTTTTGAACTGGTAGATACATATTTCATTTACTCTTGTAATTTAATCTTTGAGGTTAATTTTCTCTAGTAATTTTAAATGTTTAAATTTTAAATGGTTTAAATTTTAAACCAAAACTGTTTTGGTTTGCCTATTGCTTGCTTCAAGAATAAAAGACATTCTGTTATAGCTGAAAATATCACAAGAAACAATGGCAAGAGCTGGAATTCAATAGTTTCAATTGTATATAATGTCTTAAATAATTCTAAATAACAGGATGAAATGCATGTCATATTAACTTCCTACACTTATATTCTGAAATTAATTTGACAAGTGTAGGGTGATAGAAAAGAAGCTCAACTGCATTTTAGGTTGAAAAAAAAAAAACTGTGCAGTTAAAGTAGTTGGCCTTACATCATTTCCATACATGCCAACTTTGTGATGTGACCACCAAAAAAAAAAAAAAAAAAAACCTCTAATGAGCCTCAATTGCATTAACAAAATTACAGTTGCTAAGGAAAGAAAGTAATACTACCCGGGTACTTTCCTCTTTTCCTCTGTCCAGACCACAATTGGAGCCAGGTGTTAATTCCTGGCCTCTGTTGACTGTTAATTATCTTATGCCCTCAGGAATGTAATCATTTGCAAAGAACTGTAGAAACAATTCAGAGCATCTTAGGAGACTCTACAAATAGTTGTAAAACATTAATATGCTCAAGCTAAAGGTAAAAGAGATTAATAACAACCATATCAATGTCTTTAAATGACAGATGGTAAAAATGTGTTTGTTTTTGAATTATGACTAATAACCATTTGAGAATCAACTGTAGGGACTAAATATTTAGAACGAAAGGGGATATTTTGTGCAACTTAACTCTTTATCAATGGATATTGCATGAAACAATGGTAACTTCTGAAAGATGTGTAAGACGAAGGTTTGCAGATACCTGCAACATATGCTTGGCTCTGTGCATAGTGCTTATAAAATCTGAGGGTTATAAATTTGAGAAGATTAAGAGCTGGCTAGATAGCTTAAAATTAGTACTCTCATCTAGAATTTATTTTCCCTTTTGAGAGACATTTCACTAGCATCTTTGGAGATTTTTAAATATGCAGTGGTATGAGTATTTTGTCCTTCTGTATCCAGAACCTGATAAAGGTTTAACTGAATACAAAAATGGATCTACAAACAAAAGTCTAAGAAGATAACTCATGTTGTGTTAGTGACTGTGACAAATGAATTAGAGGTGACATGGCAAGGACAAGAGAAGTGCAAGCATGGGGAGAGCATTTTTCAGCCTTTGTGAAAGGGAAACAGTGCTAAGGATCAATGTCTAAACAAGTTTAATTAAAGTATTGTATTATCTGCTAAGAGAAAACAGCTGAAAAAAATGGGAATTTTTGTCCTTTGTTAAAGGACACATAAAGTTACTACATGGGTTACCCGCAGCAGGACCATTTTTTAAAACTGGATCCTTTCTCTGTGTTTTTCAGAGCAGTAAAGACCATGTGAGATCATGACTTCTGTAAACTTAACACTCTTTATTCTTTAATGTAGAGGTGGGCTAATGATTTCTAATTTAATAATAAACATACATTATGTTAATTCAAAGGGCATTTAAGATTCTCTTCAGATGAGTGGCCCCTTTTGATATCTACTTAATTAATGCTCAAATTGGATGTTTCTGCTAATGTAACCCCATTACAATATTCAATAACAGCAAGGCTCTGGTAATCATCTTATAAAATTTTAACCATCCAACATTTCAAAATGTAATGGTTCTGAAATGTATAATACTTCAAAATATCTTTAATTGCTATGGGAATGCTAATAGGCTTTCATTTACACTTCATCTCAGACACGGACAAAAAGCTTTTCTTGTTAGAAAAGCTCCTAAAAGCTATTTCCACTTTCATTGACTGAATAAAGAATATGTAGGACTACATATTTCTATCTCCTTTGATGACTGGAACACTTGAGTATGAGTATGCTCTTGGTATTGTAAGAATCAAATTATGACTTGAATGTTACTTACATTAAACAAAAATTTTCTGTTTACCAGCTATTTAAGATTAAAGCCAGTGTACTATTTATTTTTGTGTGCATATGTATATACATATAAATTTGTGGGCAATTAAACAGAGCACATAATAAAAGCCTTTCAAATGTTTAATCAATTTAGTAAACATTTTCCTTTAAATTTTAGTAAAAATATGCTGTTCTTTTTGTATATTTGCAAGTCAATTAAAAAACCCATTCTTTTATTGATCTAATATTCTCAGTGAGATAATACATTGTTATAAAATAATAGCTCTTGTTAGAAAATGTTAATGTAAATTTTAAGATACTTTTTATATTAGTTGTAAAATGGAAATTGGGACAAACAAACACGTAGTTTTTGAATCAACAATACTTTTTATATACAAATAACTACCTTATATCTATGTAATCCATAGATCCAGAGAAGCTAGATTACCAGGAGAGCTCAAGTATAGATCTTTCTGGAAATTGAAAATAGAAGAAATTTTGCAGGCAGACTGGGCATTAGTGGGGATTCAAAGGGGAATTAGGCAAGAGTGTGGGAGATACAGAAGGAGAGAGTACTGGGAGGGATGACTGGAACTGGGAGAAATTTGGGGAGAAGTAGAAATCTAGTGCTTTGGGAACTCAGTGGAACGTGAGAGTGACCACAGTAAACTTGGTGAAGTCTCCTAGTAATGAGGATACCGAGTTCAAACTGGTCATCTCTTATAACCAGGTAAGATTCTGAGTAGTGGGACATTGACCCAGCCAAAAAAAAAAAAAAAATCTCTTTGAGATGTTCTTGGATAATAGTATTGCATAACATGTGGGAATAGCCAAACCATGACTGGTTCAAGTTGGGGTCCATGCCAAAAGAGGGAGGCGATTCCTAATACTGCCTAGAGGGCCAGAATAGAACCTATGACTGGCAAAAAGAAGTAATGAAATTGCTAATTGTATTGTGCTATACTCAGAGATTGGTACCTAGTCGAGTTGTCATCAAGGGATGTCACTCAGCAACTGATGGGTAAAGATGCAGAGATCCAGAGCCAAATGTTAGACAAAGCTCTGGAACCCTGCAGAAGAGGAGGAGGAAAGACTGTAGGAGCCAGAGGGATCAAGAAAACTGAAAGAATATGGCCCACAGAATCAACTAAGCAGAATTTCCAGAGGCTCACAGAGACTGAACCAACAACAGCGATGTTCTATGGGTCTGTCCTAGGTCCTCTGCATATGTGTTATGGTTGTGTAGCATGGTGTGTTTGTAGGAATCCCAACAACGGGAGTGGAAAGTGTCTTTGATTGTTTGGCCTGTGCTTGAGATTATTTTCCCCTATTGGGTTGCCTTGTCCAGCCTTGAAATGAGGGTGTGTGTCCAATCTTATTGTCTCTTGTTAGGCCAAGTTCCAATGATATCTCTGTGAGTCCTTCTCCTTTTTTTTGGAAATGAAATGGAGAATCATTTGATCTTGAAGAGAGGACCTAGAAAGTGTGAGGGGTGGAAAACTGTAGTTAAAATAGAATATATGAGAGAAGAATAAAAGTTATAAACTGGAAAATTAATAAATAAAACTTGTTAAATTATATATGGAGAGAGGCAAATTAAGGCCATATATATAGTTTCATAAATATTTTTAAACGAATATATATATATTTGGCATACCAATTTATATATACATATATCAAATATTTGCATATAAAACATAACATTTATGCTTACATATATTATTTTCAAACTTTATTTATATATATGTGTGTGTGTGTGTGTGTGCTTATGTATGCCTCCACATACAAAGAAAATGTCCTAGTGTACTTATAAGAGAAAAAATACCTAAATACTAAATATAATTACTTCGCTAAACATTGTTTTATGTAAGAAAGTAATGATCACTATGAGGAAGAATAAAAAGGGTGTAAGGCAGAAATTATTGCACCATTTTTATGATTTTCTTATGTGTTAGTTTGATTCAGTGTTCTGTCTTTTTTAGCTTTCATTCAGCAGTCCTGCTCATAGAATGAATGTGAAGTACAAGAAAAAGAATGGCAATAAGGACTGTGGTAAGAAATTTGTAATTCTCTTTCTTCCTTAGAAACTTCTGCTGCTGGTCAGATAGGGAGCAGAGAACCAAAGCAGAGGACAGGGTTTGGACAGCTGTGGATATGACAGATATAGCCCTCCAGGAGGTTACTTAGTATAGGAAATATATAGGATTGGGGGACCTAAGAACAAACCTGTTTTTGCATTAAGTGACACCCTCCTATCATAAGGCTTCATGTATGACAGTAAGATCTATAGCAAAAGTCCTAGTAAAACCTTATGTGCATCAGTGTGACAAACTTTTAGCAGGAAACTGTGCCAAGGGTCACACTAGGGATAAATTAGGCATTCAGGCTTAGAGACAGCTTTCAGATAAGGTTATTCCTCTTGGCCTAGAAACATTCTCCAGAAAAGGGCAAGTAGAACAGAAAGTTTCACTGTGGAAAGAATCCCTCATATTGTTCAGCTTTGGAGAGAGCTGCCAGGACATGGTGGCCTGCAACTTTTGACCATCAAGGCCTCTAAACAGCATTGGCTCAACAAAACAATGAAACAATAATGCATTGTTCAACTTGCTTGTAAAAAGCTATGTACATAGCAAGCTTGAGGAAGAAATGTACCAAGAGCATGAACTAGGAAAATCAAAATAGTTATAGTTAAGAATAAAGGCCTATCATACATTAAAATGTTTCAATGATTTTAGAAATGCAACATAATAGCTAACAGAGCTGAATCTTTTTATCACCACAGAAAAGTATTTGAATATGGTTTTCATGTTAATGTGCAGAAATTACATGGAGTTGGACAGAATGTATCTTTCTAACTTAACATTAACATAATACTTAAGAAATGAGTATAGATAAACACTTATCTATTCATTGTGAAGAATTTTAAAGAAATAATTCTCACATCATAGATGAATACTTGATGGTATTAGAGCTATTTGCTGTGTCTATCATAATGACTACTCCTTCCAAAGTTTGATGTATTAAGATTTTATGGATTGAGAATCTTTTCTATTTATGTAATAAAAATGCCACTGATTTTAAAATTGGATGGAACTTTTTTGACCAATAGTAAGATTCAATTAAAGTTTAATGTGTTGATATAACATAACTTGCTATGAAAATAAATTTCATACTGAGTATAAAAAATTTCTTTAGGTAATAATAGTGGTCCATGCCTTAACCAGCAGCACTCTGGACCTCCATGAGTTTGATTCTGCCTGGTCTATATAGTGAGCTTCAAGACAACCAGCACTACATTTTAGGACTCTATCACAACAGCCACTCTCACACCTATAAAACAAAAAAATTTTTAGAAAGCAAAGAATCCAAAATATATCACAATACAGAACTACATATATTGGGAAAAGCACACCTTGTTTACTTTAAGGGTACATCATCATATCATAATGCTTGAGAGCAAGCATAAGGGGAAATGGACTAAGTGCTTTATTGGGAGAATAATATCACTAAGGGTGAGACAAAATGATTAATGCTGACCATGACTATAGTTACAACAAATAGCCAGCTAAAGCTTAAATTCTTTGGATAATTACTTTTTCCATGAAAATTATATTTCCTTTAGTGTTCATTCTCTTTTTTGGATCTAGTATTCCTCAAGGAACAACTTTTTGAACTAGTTAGACTAGGTGGCCACGGGAAAAGTTAGTTTGTTTATGTCTAAATACTAGATTTCCTCTGGAAGTTTTTTTTTTTTTTTTTAATTTGGTGACATTTTTATTAACTTCTTTGTTGTTATGACAAAACAGTAACCAAAAGAAAATATTTGAGGAGAAAATGTTTTACTTTGCCCAGAAGTTACAGACTAATGTCAAAGGAAGAAACTGGAGTAGAAATAATGGAGACGCTGGGTTGTTTCTATAGTTTTCAGAAACATTTCTAACTCAAAGTGAAGAATTTTCTACATGAAAGTAGAGAATATTTTCTCATTCAAAACCTTTCTCCTGGTAATTCTGCAATAACTTGAATACACACAACTCATGTTCTCCCCTGCCATTGTCCCACCAACTTGGCCAGGTTCATGTCTTTAGAGGAAAAAGGGGAACTGGACAAAGGAAAAAGTGTCTGACCACCAGATGTGTTTCATGCAAGTGGCTGACCCCAAGTATTTCATGTAGTCTTCATTTACATTTCAAAAACAAGCAGGATTTCCCAACTCCCCAGTATTAACTGCCATAAAAAAGTTTTCCCCCAACTCTTATATCAAAATAACTTTTAAATAAAGAACAATACTCAACATTTTGTTTGCTTGGCTAAATATTGAGCCAGTGACAATGGTATCCTTACAAAGCTAAAAGGTAATAAACATAGGACACATTCTCAAGAACAACTAGGTCTTTCAAAACTTAACAAAGCCTATCATTATTCATAATAGCAAGAACCTGGAAACAGCCTAGATGCCCCTCAACTGAAGAATGAATTAACAAACTGCGGTACCTCTACACAATGAAATACTACTCAGCAGTAAGAAAAGATGATATCCTAAAATTTGAAGGCAAATGGATGGATTTGGAGAATATCCTCCAGAGTGAGGTATCACAAACCCAGAATGATAGGCAGGGGATGTACTCACTCATTAGTGCACTTGGAACAAAAAAGCAAAAAGCAAAGCATGTTAAAGCTTCAAACCACAACCACTGAACAGCTTGGGATCTGAAACTCCATGGACTGGCACCTTGGATCCCACTCGCTCCAGAGGAACACCTGACCCAGTCTTGATGTTGGGGTTAGGAAAGCGAATCTGTCAGGAGTGGATGCTGAACTAAGCCACCTTGGGACCTTGGGACCTCCTGCCCTTGCTGGGGAGGAGATAAAGTATGTGGAGAAGAGAGAGCGACTGAAAGTGGCAGGAGGGGGAAGGAAGCTTGAAGAAGGATATATATGGATAAAAAATATGACTTTATTCATAATAAAAACAAAATAAAACAAAACAAAAAAAGAAATAGGGGTGGTTTTCTATAAACTGTTTGCATACAGTTTGCTTATATTTCTTTAACTGTTTTCTTGTCAGATCCTTGACAAAAGGGTCCTGCATACCCAACTTTCTCTATAAAGGGCAAAATTGGATAAAGCACTTATTTTTTTCATATTAATGCTTTCCCCAAGTATTAGGAGACATAGTTTATGTCCCCTGAGTTGCTTTCTTATATGTTACCATTAAGTTTTATTGCTTCTGATCCTTCCTGTACTAAATCAGAAAAGTTCCCAGAGTCTGGGGTATAAGCTGGAATTTCTAGATAAGAAGCCGAAAAAAAATCAGTTTCTAAAAAATTTTAAGAGGACAGTGTTTGAAGAAAGTAAAATAACGGGCTTTCTGGGAATGATCACATCTGTCCCATGTGTGACTGACAAAGTGAAATTAAAAACTACCCCAAAAAGTCAACATTGTGAGAGAGAAGAGAACTTGTGGGCCGTGCACTTCCAGCTGGATTCTCTGCTGTTCCTAGGTCCACTGGTCTTTGCCAAGTGAGAGACTGTCTTCCAGGGTTTTGCCTTGTGGAGACCTGCTGGAAAAACATTCACATGCTGATGCAAAACTAGGCAAAAATGCTCCCAACACCTTTCAACCTTCCATCTCCTTTCTTCTTCTTCTTCTTCTTCTTCTTCTTCTTCTTCTTCTTCTTCTTCTTCTTCTTCTTCTTCTTCTTCTTCTCCTTCTTCTTCAAACTACACTAAACTATCTTTTTGGGCCTCAAATTTACTTCAAAAGAGAAAGAATGAAAGGAAGAAAAAAGGAAGGAGGAAGGAAGTCAGGAGGAGGGAAGGAAGGAAGGAAGGAAGGAAGGAAGGAAGGCTGGCAGAGGCAGGCAGGCAGGCAGGCAGGCTCTGGTATTTGGGTTTCCAGTCCATGCTGTCTCCCGTGTTTTGTTGACAGACTTTTCTTCTTGGTGCATGTCTCACCCAATATTTTATAATGTGTACATGATATTTTAAGATTTCATTTTTTATTTTGATTTATGTGCATGTACTTTGGTATGTGCATATGAAGTTAAGTGAATACAGGGCTTTTGATCCTCTGGAAGTAGAGTTAAGAGAATTTTGAGGTCCCGTGACCTGGGAGCAAAGAACTAAACTTTGTTCTCCTAAAAGATCAATACAGGCTCTGAAATGCTGAATCAATTCACCAGGACCAGCTTTATATTACTGCATTTCATTTCTGCTAAGTAGATTTCCAGACTTAGTGATTTCTCTGAGGCAAGAAGTGGAACAGGGACAAGAGGCATCCTATGCCAGATCAACTGGACTTTTAATATTGTATCTTTATGTTGGATGGTGGGTGACTTTAATAAAATGCTTCTGGGGTTTCCTCTAATAGTTTCTACCTCTTCTTCTATCTATAAGTAGTAAAGATAAAAATTGTTGTGGAAATAGAAGTTTATTTCAGGGTGCATAATATTGAAAGCATCTAACTATATATTAAATGGCTTCATCAAATAATTTATCATGGGCATACATGGCATCATTGATTGTCATTTGATTGTTATACATTGGGCAGCTATGACGATGACAGTTCACATTTTACTTCCTTTTTTCTCTTCACTGTATTTTTTTGGTTTTAGAGTTTGGAAGGGAACAATTTTGTTCACTCGTCATATTCATATTTATATTTTAACTTTGGGTACATATCCCTCAATTTACAGGATAAAGAGAGATTATAAACATGACAACAAAACTTTCCACAAAATTTCTCATTACTAGAATCCAATGTTTGGTCATATGAAGTGTTTATCAAAAGAATAATGTGAGTGGTGGCCTAAGTCTGCAGGAGGGATCCTTGGGTTTCCATTGCAAGGGTTCTTCACACTGTCTCAATCAGTGCTGTCTAGGAGAACTTCCTTGAATGACTACAATGTCCAAAATCTACAAAATTCAATTGTTAAATATCTTTAGAGGTGTTAGTTTTTTGCACGTGGCATGTGAATGGAATCTCAACACTGGGAGTACCACACGAGAGTTCATTAAAGCAGAAGGTAGAAGTAGGGGCAGAAGGGAGCAGAGAAAGAAGAAGAGGGAAGGGATTTGTGTGAGCACTTTCTTTAAGAGGGTAGGTGGGCCCATCTTTGCATAGCCACACCCAGGGACATAGTTGACTCTGTCACATTCCAGGTGAATGAAAGCTTTGGAAATCCTCACAAGAGGTGCTTGATATAACAGGAAAAATTGATTTGTGTTTAAAATAAACACAAATTTGAAACTATATATTTGAAACTATATAGATATATGTAACGAGGGACAACAAAAATGTTGCACTTATCTAGAAGACCTTCTAGTTTTCCTTATATGTTCTGGCATCTGCCTTTAAAGGGGGAACAAAATTAACATCTGTATTTTTTGTATAGATATTTGGGGAAATGTTTAAAACTATGACAAATTATGACAATAGAATACATGGTAAACTATATATTTGGAAGCAAAAATTTAATTAATTATATTGAATATCAAATATATTGATTATAAAGTGCTTCTATTAAGTTAGAATAAATTAACTTTAACAATGCTGCAAAATTTAAATTCATTTAGACATAATCATGTTAAGATGATATTAGCTGTGAAAAATAATGCATTTTATGAATTATGCATGAGCAGCATGCTCTGAATTATTCTCAAAATAAGAATAAAACAAAAAAGCTCCATCCTGCTCTCAGAGCCTAAAACTAAGTAGAACCAGAGCACAAAAGTTTATTAACTATCTATGACAATTTTGGCATCCTGTTGTGAAGTTACTTATTGTCTTCACATAATATAGCATAGCAATGATACCTACAAATTGAGACATGGGTTTTAGTTTGGCTATGGAGTGTAGCAGAAAAAAATAATTTTGACATAACAGAGTTTTGCTTGAATCACAATTTCTATGTACTGACTGTCAAATTATAGGCATGTCATTAACATCTCTGAACTTTCTTTGAAAAGGCCAACAACCCTAATTAAAATAGCTTTAAAGGACCATATTAAAGATGTGCTATGATGCTTTTCATAGTCCTTGGCTTACGACCAACTCTCAATCATTTAGGGACCTTACCTATTTACCCCATTGCTAGATCCCCATTATATATTTAAAATGAGTTCATCATGCATCCTGAAAAATAAATAGATAGATACACTTAGTTTTAAATGTAGTACTTTGAAAATATCACAATAATTAAAATAAATATAAAGCAGAAACATAGGAAAGCATTGATTTTCCACCATGCTTGCAGAAGAAGTCTATCCCATCAATGTGAATGGACTTTTGCAATAGCACATTTGCTCTACTGGCTGCTTGGTCATGCTTTGTTCTCTTATTATTATAGGAAGCAATTTATGTTTAAAGTCCTTATCCTCACTTTAAGCATGTCTGCAATTTGAACTGGTTAAGTATTTAACACTATACTTAATTGCTTATAATTTATGACCAATGACTACTTGATTAAGTTTCTTCCTAGTGACCCATGAGTTTTTAGAAAAGTTATAGCATTTATTTTTTATTATGGATTATTTTTAATATTCAGAAACATGTATGTATTAATAATACAAAATATTTTGTCTTAGTATTTTTCTACTTGTATATAATTTGTTATATTCACATCACCATTATGATCTCTATCATCCCCTTTATTCCTATCTCTGGTTCCGTTCATTTTCCCAAATATTTCCTGATCTATATTTTCATGCAAATTATTTTTCTGACTATCTTAGTTGAGAATGTTAACTTCAATGATAGTAACAAAATTCACAGGGTGAAAAGAATTCATTGTCTGAATTAAACAAATCACTGGAGAGTCATCAATGAATTGGCATTAAACAAGCCTACAATATGGAATTTAAACTGCCACAAAACTCTGCCTGTCACTTTTTCTCCTATATTTTGTTTCACATATGAAACATATGAGTGAATAGCAACCCAGACATTTATTCTATCTGGTCCACATTTTCAGAAGAAAGGGTCATATATGCACTTCCCAATACTGGGGACATACCTATAGATCATTGCTTGTGTATATTGCCACTTTACCTCAAGCAGTGAGAGAGTGGAATTGGCTAAGCTCAGGTCACACTGAACCACAGCCACAGGAGAATGGAGTAATCACTGGACAAAGGAAATTGAGAAGGGTAAGGGTGCAGGCAGAGTGTACCATAGACAATTTGAACACCCTACAATGAAACACTTTTGACTTTAGTGCATCTGTATTCCTATATTGGACATCATGTGGTCATTTCATCAAATTCTCTAGTCTGTCCTGGTATTCATTTCAGTTCCTCATTTTGAAAAAATCAAGCACAGTTTTACAAGTAACCATTTCTAATGATCTTCCTTTTGTGTTTATTACACGATTTCCACGTTAATAAATGCTTGGTATACTTTTTAGAAGATATAAAAAATAAGAATCTGTAAAAGGGGCATTAGGGCTCCATTTAGGGAATGGATATAGTCAGATGTAGATGAAATGAAGTTAGATAGAGGGAATAATAGGGATGGAATATTTAAGTGAGAAGAAGTGTGATGGGAATTGGAAAAGGAGGAACCCAAAGAAGATTTCAGTAAAATAATCAGTGCTTTCAAAAGATATGATATTTCAATCTAAGATTTTATATATATGTATACGTATACATATATATATGTATACATATATATATATATATATGACACAGATGTGCCAAAGAGTTTCTAAAGGCACTCAAAATAATACAAGTTATTGCCATTCTCATTACCATTTTTCTTGGTTGCTCACTAAAATCTTGCTGAATATACCACACCCTTTGGTGATAAAGCACAGAAAAATCAGTTTTGAACTAAGTAGGAAATTCTCCCTGATGAATAGCTTTCACAGTGATGGAAAGTGGTGTGTAGGTTGCTAGGTAAACATAAGCATAATGTTTAGGCATAAACATAAGTCATATTTAATACCCAATTTTATTTGCTACAATATTGATCTGCCAGGCAAGGTATGCAATAGTGCTAAGATTGTTTATTGTGGTAATCAATCTGTTTCTTGATTGATTCTGAAATCTTTTCAACAAGGCATAATTCATACCTGTCCTGTAAATATGGTTAGAACCATGGTTTAGTAAGTCAAGTTCTAGAGCAAAATCTGTTGATGCTACATTTCTAAATGGTTATGCTGGAAAACTGGCTTGTATTTATGCTTGTATGTATGAATTTGTGTTGTTCTCAACCTTGTTGGGGGAAGCTACTTATTGTACAGGGTAGTGGTTACTTGAAAATGCATTACTCTTAACATTATTAGTAATAATTATGAGTTCTTGGCTATGCATGGAATGCCCACATCAATATTTCCTCTACTCATAAAGTACAAAGAATAACTCAGGAAAAGAGATAGAAAGGATATGACAGCCAGAGGAAGGAAAGAGTTGAGTTAAATTCTGTCCTCTGTATTTGTTATTCATATTGAACCAATGAACTCATATCAGACATTATTATCTATATGGGGTCTTTACAAGATTAAAATATATAAAAATTCCAAAATGGAAAGGGAAGGATTTCTAAGGCTTTACCTAAGCCTGAGAACTTATTGTCATTCAATGAAAATTGGGAGAAGGAGAATCACTTTCCTTTAAGAATGTGGCCCCTGGTAGAATTATTTTATGCATCTTTGGATTACCCCCATACATATATTTGCAACACTAAGTGAATTTAGTTGGTTTAAAATTAGTTGGTTAATTTAAAAATTAGAAAAAAAATATATGAAGATTGGAGAGAGATGTGTAAAGAGATCCTGGGGAGAGTCAGAGAGAGAAGAAAGAGGTAGATATAATGAAGATAAATTACAAACATGCACTACATTTTCAAAGACTAATTTAAAATAAAATAGGTGATTGGTGATTGGGAGTTTGATAATAGTTAAGTTCCTCTATTGGCTGATGAGCTATAAAGTAGTCTTTGCAGTCATTACTTTGTCTGAACCCAAATGTCAGGGCCAGTATCTTTCTCAGTGAACAGTGGAATACACCTCTTTTTTAAGGGTTGAGATTTGAAGTGGAGGCATTGAACAATAAGATGATTCATATTTAGTCCTTTTGGTTCCCATCCCTCTCCCATGAACACTTTATTAGATCTGTTATTTCAGATGTCAGCACTGCTTTTGGCCTGTTCATTGGGCAGTTCTGTCTTATTCCTTGTACAGAATGAATCTCCATTGTCTTGCAGGAATAGCATATAAATGGCCATTTTCAATGGGGACAATGAAAAGGCCCAAGTCACAAAACCACTGATAATTTTTGAAGACTTGTGGTTTTATATTCCTCTTTCATTGTTGATTTTTAAATCTACCATTAATTAGGTTTCAAAGTTTTCTACTATGGAGATCTGGTCAAGATGTCAGAAGACAAGGTTTTCTGAAAAATAAAGCTCCAAAGATTTCTACTCAGCATCGTAAAATAGAGGGGAATATGGTTGGTGCAATCTCAGTAGAAAGGAAAGCAAATTATCTGCACAAGTAACTATATTTCCACTATTTTTTATTATCATAAATAGGATTCCAGCCCTCTAAGGGAATACCTCATATTTATTTACACTGTTTTGTACATTTTTTAAATGCCTTTAATTTCTATGGGTTTTGAGAAAAGACAATGCATCATATTATTAAGTATCTCATGTAAGTCAATGAACCTCAGTAGTCTCACTTTAAAAATAAAACTGATCAAGTCTATTTTTTGAGCTGTATGCAATGATTGAAAGCTAAACGTGCAAAGAAATTTCCACCATGCCTCTAATTACACTAAAATTGTTCTTAGGAAACATTATACCTTAAGAAATTCAGGTGTTTCCATTCTTCTTAGTTACAGTAAATAACAATACTGCAGTAAGTAATTATTATTTTTGTTGTTAGTGTGGTGGCAAATAGCTCTCCCTGGTGCCAGGGTTAATTTAGGTCTATTAGTACCAGTTGTGAAGTTCAAGCCATTTATTCCTCACAGCTCCAGGGTCAGATGGATGCTCTTATAATATCTCCCATCAATATAAAGACACCCACACACAAAGAGGTAACGACTCTTCCCTAGCTTGCTCAGTGAAGTGGCAAAACCAGACTTTGAGTCTAAGCCATTTGGTTCCAGTGTCTGGATCACTTGAGTCACAGATAGACTTCACTTATGTGTAACATAGCAACAACAATCACAGTTACTATGTGGTTTTTATGAGGATTGTGTGAGAAATTACATTTTAGATAACCAGTAATAGTAGCAACATATAACAAGCTGAGGACCAAGTAAATTTATTATTTTCATGCATTAAATTTGAATATATGTTCTAAATCCACATACATTGTTTGCTTAAAAAAAATCTCTGAATTCTTTTGCAATTACTTATTTCACTCTAAGTTTATAGAATATTTTTTACTTGACCTAATTGATAAAAAAATGAAAGGCAGACAAATTTCTTTACATGGAATCTTACTAGTTTTAATCCACATAGTATAATATGTAGCTACAACAGAAATGTTTGGCTTACAGTGAAATGTAAATTAGTATGATGAATATATTTACATTACTTCTTATGCAAAATCACTCAAAGATTTTCATTATGTATTTGTGAACACATATTAATGTCTGAATTTAAATAATTTTTGAATCACAGTGTCTAAATTTCAGTAGAAATAAAAATAATGATTTTCAGAATATGGTTTCAGTAAAGTTGTACATATTGTATTAATTCAGGCCATCCAATAATTTCTGACATTAACATTCTTATTCCGCTTGACAATTTAGACTCCTACATGTGGAAAGATTTGAATAAGATCTCAGTAGATCAGATTCCAGTCCCATACTTGAGATAGCAATTGATGACCTCAAAATTCACAATTTAAAATGTCCCTTTGTTATGAATTGATTATCAGTCCCTTATAATCTTTAGACTACTACCATGCATGTTGATGTCTCAGTATTTAGCAAATAAAATATTGAGGAATTATATAATATGTAAAGTAGAATTAAAAAATAAAATACATTATTATAGATTGTCTTAGTTTCATTTTTGTTACTGTGATAAACTACCCCACCCAAAAGCAACTTAGAGGAAAAAAGGGTTTATTTGACTCATAATTCCATATTACGGTTCTACAACTGGGGGGAAGTCAATAGCTTGTCCCATATCAACAATGCTTATGGACTGAAGAAACAAATGCATTCTCCTTGTGTCTTGTTTGCTACCTGCTTCCAGCTAGGTGTAAATGGATGTTTCTTGTTCCAGCTGTCCATTCCCTGTTGTGGTAGCTTCTTACAAATTGCTACACAGAGACTTGACTCCACTGACTCTGCCTTTTATCTATTTTTATAATTTATTTATTTTTAGAAAATAAAGTCTTTTTATTTCCAAGTATCCCCTTTCTCTCCCTCCCTTCCCACTCCCAATCACTCCCTGTCTGCCTAAAGCCTCCTTCCTCCCCATACCATCATCCCTTACCCTCAAAGAGCAAGAAGTTCCAAAGTGCATCAACTCAGCATTCACTCCAGGTAGGTCCTATTTCCTCATCCTAATGTCATGACTGGGTTAGTGTTCCTCAGGGGAGAATGGGCTCTGAATGCCAGTCCATGAATAGAAGCACAGTCTGATCTCTACCCTCGAGGCTTCGTGTACTGCCCATGTCAGTGGGCAGCTGCCTATACTTGGAGGGCCTGGTTTCTTTTCTTGAGGAATCTCCAGTGGCTGTTCTTAATTCATTGAGCTCCTCAGAGCTCCAGCCAGCCATCATTGTCAGAATTTTCCTCATAAGCCCTATTCCCTTGCTCTTATAGACTCTCCTCCCCATCACTAAGCTGCACCAAGAGCTCAGCCCAGTGATCAGCCATGTATCTCTGTGTCTATCTCTATTCTTTGTTCAATGTAAATTCAGTGATGGCACTTGGGGTGTCCTCTATTCATTTGATTATAGGGAGAAGTCTTCTCTAGGCAACACCTTCACTATTGGTTGGAGACCTAGGCAGGGACATCCTGTGAGTTCTTGTAGGTAACCCTAGCACCTGGTCTTTTTCGAATCCCACATTGGCTTCCTTTATTAAGATCTTCATCTCTTTTTTTTTCTCCTTCCTTGTTGCTCCTCTCCTCAATTCCCCCCTTCTCTGATGATTTGTTCTCATCTCTTCTTGATTGCAACTCTGTATGTTATCAATTAACTAAGGAGATCTTCTTTATTTTTTCTTCCTAGGGGAATCCCTGGAAGTTTCTCTTAAGATCCTTCTGATCCCATGTTTTCAAGGGTTGTGTTTTGCAGCTTAGGTATTCTTTGTATTTTTTAAAATATTTTTTTTTGCTTTTTGTGTCCACTAATGAGAGAGTCCATCCCATGCTTATCTTTCTGGAGTTGTGATAACTCGCTCAGGAGGATATTCTCCAAAACCATCCATTTGCCTGCAAATTTTAGTTTATCATTTTTTCTTACTACTATGTAGTACACCATTGTGTAGATGTACCATGGTTTGTTAATACATTCTTTAGTTAAGGAGCAACTAGGTTGTTTCCAGGTTCTCGCTCTCATGAATAATGCTGCTATGAACATAGTTGACCTAATGTTTTTGGAGTGTGAATGTGTGCCTTTAGAGTATATGCCCAATAGTGGTATTGCTGTATCCTGGGGGAGATTGATTCCCAGTTTTCTGAGAAACCACCATACTGCATTCCAGAGTGGCTGAACAAACCTACACTCCCACCAACAATAAAGGAGTGTTTCTCTTGTTCCTCATCCTCTCCAGCATAGGCTGTCATATATGTTTTTGATCTTAGCCATTATGACAGGTGTAAAGTGGTATCTCAAAGTTGTTTTGGTTTGCATTTCTCTGTTGGTACTGGCATAAAAACAGACTTGTGGATCAATGGAATCAAATTGAAGATCCTGACATTAACCCACACACCTATGAACACCTGATCTTTGACAAAGAAGCCAAAAATATTCAATTGAAAAAAAGGTAGTATCTTCAACAAATGGTGTTGGTATAACCGGATGGTAGTATGTAGAAGAATGCAAATAAATCCAAATCTATCACCCTGCACAAAAGTTAAATCCAAGTGGATCAAAGACCTCAACATAAACCCAGTGACACTGAACTTGATAGAAAAGAAAGTGGAAAATACCCTCCAATGCATTGGCACAGGTGACCAGTTCCTAAATATAACACTAGTAGCAGAGACACTAAGATCAATAATTAATAAATGGGACCTCCTGAAACTGAGAAGTTTCTGAAAGGCCAAGGACACTGTCAATAAGACAAAACAACAGCCTACAGAATTGGAAAAGCTCTTCACCAACCCTACAAGTGGCAGAGGACTGATTTCTAAAATACAGAGAGAACTCAAGAAAATGGAGTCTAAAACCCTAAATAACCCAATTTAAAAATGGGGTTCAGAAGCAGAAAGGGAATTCTCAGCAGAAGAATTACACATGGCTGAAAGGCACTTGAAAAATTGCTCAAGATCTTTAGACTCTGCCTTTTTTATCCCATTATTCTCTGTTTGGCTTTTCCACCTAACTTCCTGCTCAGCTACCAATCTGTCGTCTTTTTATTAACCAATGAGAGTAATACTTATTCATATTGTAGGAAGGAATTGCTTCCTCCTATGTGGTATTGACTAAGACCCTCTGACAAGAGATAACAGGACAGGTTCAGTCTTTCTACATTAATTAACAAGATGACTATTTCCCATACACACAAGACAATCTGAACTAGGCAGTTCTTCCATAGATGTTCTCATCTCCTGATTCCAACTTATGACAACTTAATATTTAAAACTAGTTAGCACATGCAGATATATGCTATATGCAGTCATTAATACCTGCCAGGCATTCTATACTTCTAATATTTATAAATTGATATAATTAATATAAATTCTTACAATATTTACACATTATCATACAATGTGTAGTATACTGCTAGAATAAAAATTGTAATTGTTTATTTACTTAAATTTATTATTTTTATATGTAGCTTTCCTCACTTATATGCCTCACTCTGTTGTAATTCTCATTTACTGCTTTGGATGTGGGTCAAGGTTTATTCTATCACTGGACTCAAGCTGAAACATTTTGTTTCTCTGAGTCTTTAAACTGCTGGACATGGAAGTAAAAATAGATACTAACTCTCCTCAGTCTCCAATTACTAACAAATGCTTAAAATGTGCTTTTCCTCCTTTAAAATATAGAATCCACAGTGTAGCTTCTAGCACAACCCAGTTTCAGTCAGCATTTAGGTTTTGTATTATGACTATACTACATAGTAATATAGCCAACCTTACCAAGCCAGGTTGCCACATTTGAACTGGCTGAAAAAGTACAGATTACTCTTCTGCATTTATTTCCTCTTCCTCCTATTTTTAGTTCTGTTTATAGAATTGTATGCCTTCAGTCCTATCCAGTTCCTAAGTAAACACAAGATGCAGAGGGAAGAAAACCTATGAATCCACTCTAATCCTCTTCTCTTCCCCCAAATGGAAGTCATGTAGTCATTGAATAAACAATGATTATGCCTTTATTCTACATTAGACTTAGTGGTCCATGTGTGGAACCTGCAAAGATGTCTTTAATATGCTGAGCATAAAGACCAGTTTGGAAGCAGCATTAGGCAGGGTAAGTCACTCAGAAAATTGTTTTATTTAGCTCAGGTTTGTAGCATTAAGGCCTCCAGAAGTGCATATATTTTTAAAAGATATATAGTACCAAACAATGAATAATTTTAAATGAACAATTATCTCAGAAGTCCATATATAATTACTACAGTTTAATGACAACCTGTCCTACAAGTTCTTAAATGTCAACTGCTTTTTAAAAAATTGAGGGTCATGAGCATTGTTATGCTAATTATCCACTTCATCTGAAAGGATTTTTTTCTTTCAGGATTATTCATTCAGAGCAGAAGAGCAATGCTAATAAAATGTCAAAAGAAGAAGAAAAATCCAAGTGCTCCAAAGTAAAGAACTAAATAGTTATTCAAAGGATAGTATTAAAAATTTACAGTAAAAACTGAGCCATATTACTTGGATAATCTAAGACAGATCCTAAGAGATAAATAGAAGATAAAAATACTAACTTGTATTTAGGTAAATATCTTTCATTATTTTTCATATAACATCTCTAATGTAAGTTTTCTATAAAGTATCATAATGTAATCTTTGCCAGGAAGAATTGATTTTATGAGCTCTGTATAAAAAGATTGTTTAATAAGGTATCTTTACACTTGTGGGTTCACAGTAACATCCCAAAACAGTCCCAGTGGAGGAATAAAGTAGATGTAGAAGAACAGACAGAATATTAAATGGATGTTGATGGCTGGCATGGAGCCTGTCTTCTTGAAGCATTGTGTGTATGTGTGTAGGGGGGGGTGAATTTTAAGACACACAAGCACTTTAATCCCAACATGCACTTACTTACTCATCTTAAAAGCAATAGAGAGCTGGTTGTTTGGAGACCAGCTAAAAAGTCAAGGAAATGTGATAAATTGCAGACAGTTAAAAAAAATAGAATTACAAGGCAAGAGGTCATGGGAAGCACACAAGTCAAAAGAATAGAGAAGCAGAGCATACTTAGAGCTTGGCTGGAGTGGAAGCGGAGAGGCTCAGAGATAGGCTAATGTCAGAACAAACACAGGAAGTCATGTAGAGAAGAGGTAAGGGTGTGGACCCTGGAGCCAGACAGCCTAGGACTGAAGCTGGCTTCCTCTAGCCACTCATTACTTGGCAGTAGGACAATTCTTTTCTTTATCTGTGCCTCCATTTCTACACATTTAAGGCAGAAGCAACATTGAGTATGTTAGCCATAGTATGTAGGAAACAAGACTGTAAAACATTTAAGAGCCATGCTTGGCATGTGGCAAACACCAAATGTCAGCTATTTATCATTTATTAATTTTAAAAGCCATCTGCTAGAAGAGGGGAGAATTTGAATTATTGAAGTGAAGTGAATCTGAAGAAACTGTTACATGTACACAGTACATCATATTAAGCTATCAGCAAAAGAACAAAGAGTAACCAACAAGGCCTTGCTGTTCCTGACCTATCATTCTTTTCAATACATCCTCACCGGAAACCTGTGAGCAGGGTGCTATTATTATCCCCACCTACAGTTGAGAGAACAAAAAGACTAACCAAAATCAACATAAAAATCATAGGAGATGCAGACATTTATTTTGAACATCTTTGATACATAATAGACTCTATCCTCCAGGAAAGGTGCCCAGTCATATACTAGGACTCTGCTTCAAGCAAATCAAGATATAACTCATGTGTTATGCAAGTGGTTTCTTTATGAAATCTATTTAGTTGAGATAGATTCATAATGGACAGAGAAGCAAACTCAGCAGGAGACAAGAAAAGAAAGCTAGGTTGATTGTGGGCTGCATTGTGTGTGCAGAGGGGAGACATCGTCCTAATGCAGTGCTAAGATATTCCCAGTTGTAAATCTGCGACAATGACTTTCTGTGCTTAAGGACTCCATGTCCACAACTAACTGTCCTGGAGGTATACACATTATGCAGCAACAAAATTATCAAATGCACTTACTCTTTCCTCAGGGAAGAGTAATAAGCCCACACCTTCTGCCACATTAACCTTTCTTCTTTTGTATCGAGGTTTTTACCTCCTGTTCACTCTCCCAATCCTTATTGCTTATAAACATTCAGATCTCTATAGCTTTTGCTGAAATGTGCAAGTTTTCCTGGGGCTGTGATCCCAAATGATGTATCACTTGCTTCTTTCCCCCCTCCCCTTTCTATGGTATGCAAGCAACCATCTGCTGTTTTAAACGGCATTGTCGCCAGCACAAACTGTCAGAGGTAAGTTAGGAAGAATCAAATCTGTTACCACCCTGCAGAGGAGAAAACCTGCTTTCAATTTCACTAAAGGTTACCTATATCCAAAGCCTGACTTATTTCCATTTGAGGAAATTAAAATGAAAAGGGCTAGAATCGAAACTCTTTGATAGTACAACTATAGCCAAGCCACTTTGTGATAAATACCACTTGGTACAGTGTTCAAATGTCATTTGATAACAGCAGTCCTAAAACTTTGTTGAGATAGTTATGTAGACCTCATTTGGTTTCAGCCAATAGCTCAGAGTAACTTATAATTGTAGCCAGGGTACTTCTTGGTGTTTCATATGGAACTTTATTGTTTGGCTCATTACTGTCTCTAGAGCAGATTCCACTTTCTAGTCTTTTGAAATAGCCAAAGACAGCCAGTTGGCTTGACTAAATGGTTTAATCTAGACTTTTAAAAATTAATACTGTTTTTCCATAGCATTTTAAGATGTATGAATGGGACAGCTAATATTTTTCAATTTATTCTTTCTTCATATATTGCATCAAAACTACAGTTTTCCCTCCCTCCTCTCCTTCCAGTCCCCACCAATCCTGTCCCCAGATCAAGTCAACTTTCTTTTCTGTCAGAAAAGAGCAGGCCTCCTAAGGATATCAACCAACGTGCAATATCAAGTTGCTATAAGACTAGGTATCTCCCCTTATATTAAGGCTGTGCAAGGCAACCCAGTATGAGGAAAAAGGTCCCAAACAGGGACAACAGAGTCAGAGACATCCCCTGCTTTCACTGCTAGGAATCACACAAGAACACCAAGATACACAATTGTCACATGTATATCGAAGGTCTAGGTCAGACCTATGCAGGCTCCCGATCGTCATCTCAGTCTCTGTAAGCCCTTATGAACCAAGATTTGTTGATTCTGTGGGTTTCCTTATGATGTCCTTGGCACTTCTGGCTTGAAAAACCTATTATTATGTAAATAATGAAAACTGGAGTGCCATCATTGAGATGGACCAATTTAGAAGCCTTAACATATCACATTCTCTTGCTAGCAAGCACTGTAGTTTGTTATATAGGAGAATATTCAGAGTAAGCATCAAATATATGTTGACAAAGGATAGATAAATAATTTCTTTGGTAGTGCTTAATAAATATAAGAAATCATACATCAGAAATTAACAGTAATAAGCCCCTTCTGTCTTCTATATTTCATACATTTCTCCTGTAAATTGAACATTTCACATTAAAAAATGAGGTTTTTTGTGTTGAAGCAGCACCCCAGAGTTCAAAGTCAATTTTTGGATCATTCTCTTTCCGTTGATTAAGGACTGAAAGATTTCAGAGAATGGGCTGTTACTGGGTATATTGATGACATTCAGAGCAGCCCCTTGTCAGGTGTAGTTGACAACAAGAAATAGACTGCATCTTCTTCTACCCCCTCTCTTTCTGCCTTTTGTTTTGCTTTGTTATTTTGATTTTCATTTTGTGTTTTGAGAAAGAAGGAAAAAGGAATCACCTGAAGTTGGTCAGGTAGGGAGCTAGGGTGAATCTTGGAGTGATTGAGAAGGAAAAATAATATGATCAAATATATTGTTTGAAATAAATTTTTAACATTGTTACAGAAGTTGTTTTTTTAAGTAAAGAAAACAAAAATTGTCTTATAATCATTCCGAATCCATGAATCAATTAATTTCAATGAGAAAAATTTCTGTAGCATAAAACATTAATGTCTAGAAGCTATTTAATATTTGATATCTGCCTTGATAGTAGCTCAGTTTTGCACAATTTATAGAAATTATTTCTTTCCACTAATCATTTACTTATAGCTATGTTTTCTTTTGAGGTATTTTAGAAAAGACTTTCAGTCTTTGGATGCATGCTGAGGCTGTCCTATGAACACCTCTGGTACTCTGGGCTTTGGAACAACGTGACATATGTCAGTCAGGAAAACATTGGGTTGCCATGATTTGAGCATTAAATGAATCTGTTCTCTTAAGCTCAGTTTCATTTCATTGTCTTTCAGTACTACTTATCTTTCCTCATCGGCAGGAATAATTTTGGACTAATAAGAGATTTTCCACTGCTAACATTCACATACAAGTTAAGAGCCAAGGACTTTTTTTTGTTGTTTATAAGTCTGTAGACAACAATGGAAATTACATACCAAGCACCAGGGCCATTGTCAACACTGGGAACTCTAAAAGGAAAGGTCACAGAAATTTCAAGTGGTGTGATGCAGAAAATAGTTACAATATAAATAAAATATCAGATAAAATAAAGTCCAGATTGGCTAGGAAGCAGACTGTGACTAACAAATAGACAGTGGAGAATATGCATCCACTAAATATGCAAGTAAGGAGGCATATCCAAAGAGGAAACTCCCCATAGGAATATATTACCTGATCAGTTTAATAAAGTGTTATGCTGGGGAAATATGAGGATAAGCATGTAGAGTGCATTCCAGTTCGATGACTTGGATATGTGTAATGGAGCATGATTTATGGCACACGTCGATTAAGGCCTTTCAACTTGACATATGATTATTGATGATAACCTAGCTATCTTGTTCCAAAGTAAACATGCCTGGTATTGTGCAAAGTTCAAAAGTAGTTATTTTATGGTGTATATGATGATCTTTTACGATCATTTTCTGAGAAAATATGATTATAGGAAGACAGAAGTAACAGCCCTAAATATGATTATTATCTGGGCTCTGGGCTAAAGATTCACAGGATGAAGCTATACAATGACAATATGCAGAAGAAACACTTTTAAAGAAGTAAGTTAGAAATGGATATTGGTGTCAATTCAGTATGATTAGTGTCCTTTCTAAAACAAGAAACCAGGACACATAGCACAGATAGAAGGACCACCATATAGTGCTACAGAAGGTAGCTATCTCTGCAAGAAAGGGAGAGAGACCTATGGATAAACTAAATCTGTTGGCTTTCATCTTGAACTTTTAGGCTTGGGAACTATAGAAAAATGTATGTTCTCATTTAAACCACTCAGTATGAAGTGAATTATGTCAGCCTTAGTAAACTAATAAATTCCCCCCATGTTCTTATACAATGATCTGTGTGTTGCTAAATGAGAGTCTGGGAACAAAATATAAAAATTAATTTTTCGTATCATGTGCAACTAAGTTATTTTCAGTGGGAATTAAAAAAAAGAAAATTAGGCTGACTTCATGGAAGAAGTGGCATCAGGCTCTGAATATTACATTTTCCCTATAACTAGAAAAATTAAACTGAAAACTTCTGAAAAGTAGAAAGCACTATACAGAAATGTACTGGGAGGTGTCACAGAAGAATTCTCAGAGGGTAAAATCAATTTGCCACCAATCTGATTACCGGAAGTGGATTCTCTGAACCCTCACAGTGGAAGGAGAGAACCAACTTCTGTGAATTGTCCTCTGATTTCTACGCACGTGATAATGCAACCTCCACAATGATATGGATAGATGTATGCAAAATGTAATAAAATACATACTTAGTCTATTTCATAAATATACTTATATACATAATATATACATAAACATAATATGTATATGTATATATATATATACACAACACAACAATGTACACACACATACTTCCTAAAATTATTTGGACCTTTTTGGTCTGTATAAAATGAGACAGGCCATAGACATCACAAACAGAATCACATATTGGTCAGAATTGTCTGGGGAAATAAACAAATCTCAAACAGTATCTTAAAATGTTTTTTGAAAAGTCTTAAAATCATTGTTGATTGACAAAATATGTTCATTCAGTAAATAACAGGTTGCTTCATGGCAGCCATGATAATGCCAGAAATGGATAAATTTTAAGTGTTTTTTTCACACTTGGACATGAAGTTTATTTTTTTCAGCCCACTGACAGATAATACTACTTTCTTAGTTTTAGTTCAATTGTTTCAATCAGAGGAAAGGATGGTCTGCAATGACTTAGGAAAAATTTAAATACAGAAAAATGCACATATTAAAGGCCTTTACTTATTTTTATTTGATAATTTTTGATGATTTTTTTCTCAGTATGAAGCTACTAAAAATCATCACTCATATCCACTACTGCTATAGTATGTTTTCATCTTTGTCTTCTTCAAATCAACTCAGTAAACTTCATATAAACTCATAGAGATAAAATAGCAAACACTGGGCTTACAGGGATCTCTACAAAGTGCTCTGTATACATATTATAGATTGTAGTTTAGTGGGTCACTGAACTGTGACTTCTCTTGAGACTCCTTTCCTAAATAAAATCTTACTTTGTTTGGTTGCTATCTCTTAGAAGCCTGTTCTTTTCTAATGAGAGACAGAAAGAGAATGGATATGGATGGAATAGGAGGTGGGGAGCATCTGGGATAAGTAGAAGAAGGGGAACCTGAAAGTAGGATATATTATAAGACGACAGAATCTATTTTTTAATTTAAAAACAAAAAGTTTAAAAATCTTAATTAGTTAATACAAAAACTTGTCTAAGACCTAAATCTCATACATATTTTTCTAAAATTGCAACTAAGACTTTTATATAATGTGAATATTAATCCTATAAATAAAATACAAGTCCTATCCCTATCCAGTTACCCAAAGTTTAATTCATTTTGTAAAACCAATGTATTAGGATCTTGTCATTTTTTTGTTATATAATATAAACCCAGCTGAACATGAAATTTAAAAATTTATGAGAAAAAGTAATGTAAATTCCTTTAATGACAATAATCACAATTATATTTTTTTGCTTTAATGCATTAAGCCAGGCCCTGTTTCCAACAGTCCAATTACAAAGTGTGTGTGTTTGTGTGTGTGTGTGTGTGTGTGTGTTATTGATTACTACTTATTGTAGTAAGGTCTTACTACAGACAAGTGCTTTACAAATAAATATTCTCAGCATCTGTTTTGTTCCTACAGATCTACTATGAATCCCTAGTACTATGAATTTCAGATCTTCCTAAGTTTGCCTCTTGACTGTTAGGATTACAGGTAAATACCATTATCATGCTTGAATTATAAAAATTCTTTACTAAATTTGATGTTTGTCAAATAATTGAATGATTCATGGTCATTTCTTGAAGCAAACTAAGTCAAAATTATAAATCTAAGTTTTCATATTTTACTTTGACGAGAAATATAATCCTAGTGAATCAAATGCATGAATATCATTTGAAACTAACAATTACATATTTGTATCTTCAATGTGCAGAAATAAAATACATCAGTGAACTTTCCATCTTTATGAGGAATGATAGATACATCTTTACTCTGTGCCAAGCTGAACATGTCTGCTTTAATTAATTAAATTTAATTAACCCCATTAATTGCTCATTTTGGAATATATTATGTGTTCTCTGTATGATCTCTACAAATGTACAATTATTATATAATCTGAAGTTTGCACTGTAAATAAATTATCCAGCTGTTCCATAGTTGAAAATATACCCAATTATCAGAAACAAACTTAAAAATATTTGCTGTTCTTAAGAAGTTCATACAGTATGTGGTTCTTTTATCTAAAAATTTATTTTAAAAGAAGCAAAGTATTTTTCATTTCTTTTTTATTACATTTTTATTATGAATAAAGTCATATTTTTTATCTATGTATCCCCTTGTTCAAACTCCCCTCCCCCTCCCACCCATCCCAGTCACTCTCTCTTCTCCCTATCACTTTATCTCCTCCCCAGCAAGCATAGGAGGTCCCAAGGTCCCATTCCAGGCAGATCTGCTTTCCTCACCCCAACATCAAGACTGGGTCAGGTGTTCTTCTGGAAGAAATAGAATCCAAGGTGTCAGTACAAGGTGTTTCAGATCCCAAGCTGTTCAGTGGTTGTGGTTTGCAGCTTGGAAATGCTTTGCTTTTCAAGCAAAGTAGTTTTATTTAGATTTTGACAGATCAAAAGAATCAGTCACTAGTATTTGCATTTTGGCAGAGACTTGAAACACCAGCAAAGGAATGAGAAAGCTTTTAAGAGGTTAGAAGAGAAGTTCTGGCATGCTCTTGTTGGAGACCAATGGCACAGGGAAGCTGTAAGTTGATGATAGGTTTGGGGTTCATATCTGGTTTATCTCAAGAGTCATAAGTTACAAATGGGGGTAAAAATTATGATGAATTTTAGGTCTTATATTTAGACAGCAGTTACTGGAAAAATCCAATAGTATAAAAGAACATTAACTTGACTTCACATAAAACTTATTTGACAAGAGTAAATTGTCTTCCTTTGTTGACAATAGGGGACAGGTTGAATCAATCACAGGTGATGTTGTAGATTGTGTTCAGAATTCTATTTTGTATATAATCTGACCATTATCCTTTTACACATGAAGCTTTTAAAATTCTTTTTTATTATTATCTATTTATCATCATCTATTACTATATAAAAGACACATTTGTAGTGAAATTTCTAAAAAAAAAAGATACAGCAGTGATAATATCTTAAAGGGAGAAAGTTGATAAACATAGCTTTAAATTTAACAATAGTTATAGTTAGTTTGTTCCTATGTAGGCATATGAAATAATGAAATAAACTGTTCTTTGTGTCTCTTTTCTCTAAAATACATGAAACACAAAAAATAAAATCTAAGGCACCTCAAGACTGGTTAGGCTCAGCTACAGATAAAGGAGGCAGGGTAGGATACAGCTAATGCCCATGGATGGACTATGGCCACCACAAATTCCTGCTAAGCAACCCTTCTACAGTCAAACCAGGTTTTTTTGTTGTTGTTGTTTTGTTTTGTTTTTGTGTATGTTTTAAATCACTTTATTTATTCATCATCTTTCAATGAGATAAGAGTGCTTTTGCTTAAAGACAACTACTGAATGAACACATCCCCTGCTTATCCTTCTGGGTTTGTGAGACCTCACTCAGGAGGATATTCTCCAAACCCATCCATTTGCCTACAAATTTTAGGATATCTTTTATTCTTACTGCTGAGTAGTACTCCATTGTGTAGATGTACCACAGTTTGTTAATCCATTCCTCAGTTTAGGGGCATCTAGGTTGTTTCCAGGTTCTTGGTATTACAAATAAAACTGCTGCGAACATAGTTGAGCTAATACCTTTGCAGTGTGAATGTGCATCTTTAGGGTATATGCCCAATAGTGGTATTGCTGGATCCTTGGGAAGATAGATACCCAGTTTTCTGAGAAACTGCTATACTGCATTCCAGAGTGGCTGACAAGCTTACATTCCCACCAATAATGAAGGAGTTTTCCCCATGCTCTGCATCCTCTCCAGCATAGACTGTCATCTGTATTTTTATTTTTAGCCATTCTGACAGGTGTAAGATGGTATCTCAGTTGTTTTTATTTGCATTTCTCTGATGACTAAAGATGTTGAGCACTTTTTCATGTGTCTTTCAGCCATTTGTAATTCTGCTGAGAATTCCCTTTTTAGTTCTGAACCCCATTTTTAATTGGTTATTTAGGGCTTTGGGCTCTAATTTCTTGAGTTCTCTATATATTTTAGATATCAGTCCTCTGTCACTTTTAGGGCTGGTGAAAATCTTTTTCCATTCTGTAGGCTGCCATTTTGTCTTATTGACTGTGTCCTTGGCCTTACAGAAGCTTTTCAGTTTCAGGAGGTTCCACTTATTGATTGTTGTTCTTAGTGTCTGTACTACTGGTGTTATTTTTAGGAAGTGGTCACCTGTGCCAATGTATTGGAGGGTATTTCCCACTTTCTTTTGTAGCAAGTTCATAGTGGCTGTATTTATGTTGAGGTCTTTGATCCACTTGGATTTGAGTTTTGTACAGGGTGACAGGTTTGGATCTATTTGTATTTTTCTACACACTGCCATTTAGATACACCAATATCATTTGTTGAAGAAACTATATTTTTTTCACTGACTATTTTTGGCCTCTTTATCAAGAATCAGGTTTTCATAGGTGTGTGGGTTAATGTTGGAGTCTTCAATTTGATTCCATTGATCCACAACCCTGTTTTTCTGCCAGTACCATGCTACTCATTCATTAAAAACACTTTTAACAGTTCACTAATTGGGTAATCATATAAACTCTTTAGCCTTCCTAAGAAGAAAAGTTAAAAATAATATTTTCAATGCCTGTTTTAATGTGTAGAGTTTTAAATATCAGTAAACAAACACCAGTGTTAAGCATAGGATATCTGCTTTTAAATTGTTAGTCAAGGCAGCCCAAGAAATTTCTTCCCAAGAAAATAATGGCTTTTTCTCTTGTTGCTTTCCAAAAAATAAAAATAAAATAATGGAAAGCAAGGCCCTATTGGTGAATATACCATAAATGTTTGACACAGGACTTGGAGAATGAACCTAAAACTGACATAAAAGGCTATTCACTTAGGACTATCTCTTATAATATGGTAAGTTTCTATGCAAAATGCCAAGAGAGAAGAGCAATCAATAGTCCTTTCTAGCTATATATGACCAACATTGCAAGATAATCCTAAAGTATGGTGGTACTCATAACCTTGGGCTAACAACATCCACTTGATGTACTTAAGAGACAGACAATTGAAGGGAATTTATCTCTTACACAACAAACATATCCAACTACCCTTGTATGGTGAAGTCATAGACTCTTGAGAAGAATCTATGTCTGCCACTTTTCTTAAACATTGTAACATCTCAATACATCCTGAATATATATATACATATATATATATATATATATATATATATATATATATATATATATCTCCACAGATAAGTACAGCTCTCATCTCTCTTCAAAGATGCCACTCTTTAAGATAGGAAGAGATCATAACAGAAAGTTGCAACTGAACAAAAGGCAGATATCAATCAATTACAGAATACCTGTCCCAAAACAATACATGTGCAAAACAACCTCTACATTTGAGGAGCAGGAAACATGTCAGGAAAGAGAGTGGAAAGACTGTAATGAGCTATAGAACCAGGATATATGCAGTGAGGATAGTCTCTTCTAATATATATGTATATATATTATTATAAAGAGGGTTAGAGCTGGGAGGAGGTAGGGAAAAACGTAGGAAATGAATGTGACCAAGGTACATTCTATGAAATCTCAAATAAATAATAACATTATTACCTTATTAAATTATTCAGTACTAATAAGAGACTTCTAAGCCATTTATATTGTGAGAAAAAAAAACTAGAAGCAATAATAATCAGAGCAAACTCCTTGACTGGAAATGCAAATAATATTTCCAAAATTTAGATTTGTATTATAAAGTATGAGCCAGGTATCACAATCTCAGAAAGATAAGCAGGGGATGTACTCACTCATTAGTGGTCTCTAAACAAACAAACAAGAAAAAAAGCCAAGCATGCCCAAGCTGCAAACCACAACCACTGAACAGCTTGGGATCAGAAACACCCTAGACTGACCCTTCAGACCCCACTCCAACTATAGGAACACCTGACTCACTCTTGGAGGAAGGGGGACAAAACTGGATTTGCCAGGAGTGGAGACTGATCCAAGCATTATTGGGTCAGTGGGACCATAGGACTGTCTGCTCCCTGCCCAGGGAGGGGATGGGGAGTTGCGGAGATGAAAAATGACCTGATGTGGTGGCAGGTGGAAGGGACCTTGAATAAGGATATTTAGGGATGGAAAAAAAATTCAGAGGGAAAGCTAAACACAAAGTAAATATATGTGTAGCAATCTTATTTGCATTACCACCCTTGATAAGTCATGCTTATGATTTTTATCTTCTTTATAGTTATTGTTAACTTTTCAGCAATTTTAAATTCATTTTACTGTTTTTTTGATAAACACAAAATAAATAAAGAAGAAAACAAAAATTTAAAAAAAGAAAATTATAAACAGAAAAATCTGAATTTTCAGTGTTTTTTAAATGCTAATTTAGCAGTTGTGGCTTTCGTACCATGTAGAAGTCTCAGGGAATTCTCTAGGCATTCATCTGGAGAAATGGGTTTCCCATTTAATTTTAGCTCAAGAGAGAAGTCTCTCAGAGTCCACACAAAGTCTGGGAAGAAACTCACAAATTCATCTGAGTCCTCCATCTCACCCTGGGCAGGTGAGGATCTTATTCTGATTCTGTCTGTCAGTTCTGTCACATAGCTGAACAGATAATTAAGGAAAACCCATGAAATAACTATAGCACCAACCAAAGGCCCAGGGTCCCCATCTCTTCTTACTGTCACATCTTCCTGAGCCCTAGCCTCAGCCTTTCATTTGCCTTGTTTCTAACCTCAGTTTGAATACTGATGCTACATATATGTGAGTTATTTTTTTTTTTTTACTTCATTAACCAAGGCAGAGTCACAGAGCTGGTTCATGAGGGTAGGGCACCCCACTAGCTCTGGTGCTGTTATAAACCTCAAAAGGGATACTGCAGCTGGTCTGCTGGTTGATAGTTCCAATGCTGTTGTACACAAAGATGCTGCTTAGAAGTATAGCCAGAGCAAAGATCCAGCCATCATTCTGGTTGTTCCCCTAGAAGTGAGAATATAAATAGGTAGGGAATATGTTTTGTTCTTATGTTAAATTCCAGATCAGTAGTTGTAAAAAAACTAAATTAGAAGGTATTTTAGTCTAAAACAAAACAAAAAAAACTTCTGTGACCTATGCAAAGTACTAACCCAAACAAAAGAACTACCAATAAACCTACACATGCTGTATACAGTAAAAAAAAAAAAAATCTAATTTGTTTTTTATTTACAATCTCATTAAATTAAAGGACATGATTCCTAAGGGCTAAAATTTGGTGCAACATTTGAATTTAAGTAAAACTTTCTTTGCCCTTTTACTGATCTGAACATGATTGAGTAATAAATATGCTCTAATAGATAAAGTAGATTCAGGAGTTAATGCCAATGAATATGAGTTTTGTTATTTTTGTATTATTTCAGTTGACTGTTTTATTCTTGTAAGAACATATATTTTAGATTTAGACTCAAGTATTTATTTTAGATGTGTACATATTTATACATGACCATAGTCAGAAATATCTGGCCCAGCCTAGCCCTAGGGTCAGAATCTTCAGTCCCAAATAATCACTCAAAGTCTTATATTAATAACAAGTTGTTTGTCCTACAGCTCTGGAATATTAGCTGCTAATTTTTACTCTTAAACTAATCCATGATTGATTCTTATCTTGTTTGGCCATGTGACTTGGAACCTTTTCTCACAGGAGCATATTCATCTTTTTTTCTCTGCATCTGCTAACATCTGTTTCTCTGCTCCTCTGCTTCCCAAAATTCTCCTTGTCTGGTTGACTTGCCTCTACTTCCTGTCTAGTTACTTGACCAATCAGCATTTTATTAAACCAATATTTACAATGACAAATACTTACAGTGCACAAAAGCATAATTCTACAGCATTTCAAATGTATAAAAGACAAACATTCATAATCCATTTTGGGGGAATGTAGGCATAGTTCTCTTGACTACTTCTTACTGATTGGGGAATGTGGGTAATCTTATGGGGATCCTGAGAAAAATTAAGATAATGATCAAGCCCTGATTGTGAATTCTGTGAATCTGGGTCATCTCAGTCAGTCTTCTTGAAAATGTTCCAGATGCTGAGCTCAGGGGAAACTGAAACAGAGTTACTTTGGAATGCTGAGTATTCTGGACCATCTTTTCCCATCTGAGTTTTTTTAGGGGTCTTCCTCAATCAAATCTTGTTTTCTTTAATCCAGAATTAATTAACAGCCTCTCATTTTCTCTGGGAATGTAAATAAAACCTCTTCTCCAAAGTAGCATATCTTTTAACTTCATTTTGAAGTCAAAGCATTTACAAAATATATAGTTTGGATTAATCCAGCAGCATTTATAATCAAATTTCTCTTAGCAGCTTTTGCTCTTTACTCACCATTCAAACAATTCAAAGACAACATAATATACAGTATCCAGACTCTGTGTATTTTTCATCTTTACATGGTTTATACTATTACTTTTTACTCTATTTCTTTTTTTAGAATTTCCTCTATCCTTTTTCCTTTTTCTTTTCTCTCTGAAGTTTATTCATATTTATAAACATACTCTAAACCATTTAGAGGTGTTTCTTTTAAATCTGTCTTTACTGTTTATCTTTTATTGACCACACATTAATCTGTTAAGGCGTAGTTAGGATTAACAGCTTGAGAGTGGTGGCTTCCTTCATCCAGATTCTTGATCTGTGAGAACTTAGCTTCATGGCAGAGATATTGTTAGGAACCATGTTTACCACACCAACTCTAGGAAATTTTAAGGTATACACTGCTAGAAGACACAGAAATATAAAGAAGGAACTCATTTGGAACTGACAAGCCTGACCCATCAGTGCCAAGGGCCCTGGTGGAAGTAAAGCCAAAACCTCAAGGAGTTTTGGTGCTAATTACCTTTAAATATGCTAGCTGTTTTCTTCAGAAGATTTCTTGTGTGTGATTATAACTTTTCCATTTTCTAGGAATTCATTTTTCAGGAACCTTTAACAGTGTGATTGATCATTTATTGAGTACAATCTTGCTATACATCTGGGGGCATATGGATAACTTCTCCTACCTGTGTGTGAAAACAGTCACATAGACAAGATCTTCTTACTCACAAATCAGGTCTTTATTCTTCTCCCCAGAGCAGACTCAATATCTGGCCTCCCTGCAATTATCTTTACTAGTAAACATCTGGAAAGACTCAGCCTTCAGATAAAGTATTTCAACTGAAATATTTTAAAGATGTCAAAGTATAGCAACAGATAGATGACACACTCATATGTCCTAAGCTCATCACCTCTATGGAAAAGAGAACTATATGGAGCCAATAACACTAATCTTAGGCCCTTAACTCCCTATACTTACTTGCACCTGGATTCATTAATACAAATTAAAGATTTATTGTATCTGTTAAAAGAAAAAGGTTATCAACCAACTCCTAGTTGCAGGTGTTATAAATTAAACATCTATTCTGAAGCACTACACCACAAGACCTGGTGACAGGTCTCATATCTTAAGAAAGTTAAGCCTTAACAGAAAAAAATGAAAGAAAAAAGAGAAAAAAAAACCCTCGTAGGGAAAGTGCTACTGCAGAACAAAAAAGCTGTAGGCTTTCCTCCATTGTTTACTCAGATTATCTAGCAACCAAGACCAGTTGCTCTACCCATTAGAGAAGCAGCTGGCTTTGTGGAGACTTTATGGAAATAGCACACAGGACTTTACTTTGTTTATGAGTTTTTTGTTGATCAATTAACTTTTAAGCTTATGCCTAGCCACATTTAGGATTGTAGTTAGAGCACATGATTTCCTCATTTCGATGGCTGTGTTGATTTAATCTTTAACCCCCACCAGAAAAAATCTGACTACCCATTTCTACCTTTTGTCATTAACCAAAGTTGACAGTTACTGCCTGTGTATAAATCTTATCATCCTTCTCTGTGACACTGAGGAATTCAAGCCCTACATTGTCTTTCCAAAGAATACCTGCCTGCATGAGTTTGTAAGCCTATGCCTTCACCGTAATACTTGTCATGCCAATAAAGATGAAATAAGTAAAGAGAATATTATGAGTACATTTTTATCCTATAGTTATTACCTTCACCAGTAGGAGTGCACCTCTTGAGCCCTGAGAGAAAGCCTTGTTGGAGCTGGTCACTCCAATACTTTTGTTATCTCACTGCCACCAAGTAAAGCACAACCAAGGGCTGCTCATGAACACTGTTTAAGTGTTTGGCAGCATAGCATCTTTCAGTGTTTTTACAGCTAACACTGAGTTAGAAAGCCTCTCTTAAAGGAGCCATGTCTCTGCTCACCACCAGCAAAAAAAATCCCTCACTAGAAAAATGCTGCTACCAAGATACCATCTTTAATTTTGTTTCTTTTTTGTCTGTAAAAACTTCTGACTACAAATGGCATTCTAATGAAGGACACATACATCCACATAAAGCCTATGAAAGCTTTAAAAGGTTCTGGATTGCAGAAATGAAGCTAAAAACAGCTTTCTAATTTTGTCTCGCAATTGGGCCATGGTATAGAGTGGAGTACAGGCTTGAGCTATAAATCGTTGGCTGTGACTTATAGCATAAACTGCAATACAGCTGGCTTTCAAAGTCTTACAAGCATGAGCTTCACATGACAGAGCTGGACTCGCAGGAATTTGTGAACTGTGTGATGTGGGTACTGGAAGTCAAACTGAAGTCTACTATAAGACAGAAAACATTTTAACTGCCAATCCATCTCTACAGTACCAAGTCAAGGTCTTATATTTATTCATTTTAATTTAACACTGTTAAATTAAACAGTGTTAAATTAAACAAGTTGTTGAATATAAGTGTTTCAAGCATGTCTAAATAATATGATGTAGATAGAACAGTGTCCATGTAGGCATCTTGGAATACTCAAGAATATGTAGATTGAAATGGCCCATTTTCTTTCTCATAAGGAAAAATCAAGACAATAGTTCTCCATACTTATAAGTTGTTAAATGTGTAATTACTTACAGGAATTTTGTAGGTTGCTGTAACAAAGTGCAACAAGTCATGTGTCTTTATACAAAATAATTTTGTTTTCTAATGTTGTGAAAACTTAAGGTCTCAAATCATAGTGTATTCAGTCCCTGGCTGCAGTTGAAGGTTCTAAAATAATTTTTCCAACATACTATAGCTTCTTCTGACAGTCAATAATCCTTGAACTTCCCTGCTTTATGATAGCCTAATCACATTTGTCAATGATTTTTGAGACTCCATGTCTCTCTATATATTTCTGTTTTTTAAAAGGATAAAGAGTGTCTGATTAGAAATCAACCAAAAATCACCAAGATATGTTCATCATACCTTGTTTTTTTTCTATCATCCTTTGTTACAAAATTCATCAAACACAAACATGAGAGTTGGGATTTCTCCATATCATGTAAGATAATGCAATACAACTCATAATATTTTTTTTTGCATCTGTTAAAATTAGGCAATCCAAGTAAATCTTTTACCTTTGAGCTTAAAGATTTCCTGTGGATCAATTTTCTGAATGAGTTGTAAAATCTTAATTCCAGAAAAGTCCTAAGAGATACATAGCTATTTTTATGGTTTTGATCTAAGTTTTTAACTAAGACTCACATATTAAAAGGTTAGATACCAACGTGTAATCTTTTGGGTGGTAGTGGGACATTGAAAGGAAAGCCTAACAGAACAAACCTAAGTAACTAAGGAGTGCACTCTGAAAATCTGGCCTTTCCACTTTCTCTTTGATTCCAGTTTACATCAATGTGAACATATTTTCTTCATCATATATGATATTATGTCTCACCTCACCACAGACTGAAAATCCTTGAGAACACATGATGATAGACTGAAAAATCCCAAATCATGAACCAAAATAAATATTTCTCCCTATAAAATGATTTATTTTAGTTATTATTTCACACAAAAACCTAACCATGACATCTATGTATTCATATAATTTATATTTATACTTAACAAATTCTGGACATTATCCTAGCTATGTTACATGTAATACTTCCCTTAATCTTCACAAATATTCTATTAACCATCATTATTATACTTTACATCTTACATAAAAGATAGTTGAGTGGTTAAAAACCAGATAAAAATCAACTTGATTAGCCACAATTATTTGATTGCTTTTAGTTACTTTAATTAGATATCACTGAGAATCATTTTTTTCTGTAAGACAGATTATTTAAATGAATTTAAGTCCTTAAAAAGTCTTTTTTTTTTCTTCTGGATAATACCAACCAGTATTAAAATAGTCATGTGTCATCTTCTATATGATTGATTATATCTTACTTTGTATCTTTTCAACCCAGGTGACAGCACATGTTATTAAAGGTTCACTAATGCAAAAATAGCAATACTATAGAAATACTCTCGCAAAAATAGAGTCTAGGATATCATGCTTATGAGTACAGACTATTACCCATGGCTACAATTTTGTATCTGCTTTGGCAAAGAGAAGAGTGTCTGTGTAATAATATTAGTACTTATTATAACTCTAACCATTGATTTATGTCTAATATCCACATATAAGGGAGTACATATCATGTTTGTATTTATGGGTCTGGATTTTGTCACTTAGGATAGCTTTTTCTAGTTCCACACATTTATTATATTTATTAAATTAATATGAAAGTTGTTAAATATCATTGAGGTTCTAAAATAGTAAAATAAACCCTACCCATTATACCAAAAAACTTCATTGCTAATTACTATGTAATTCTATTAACAACAAATAATAAACAATAACATATAGAAAAATAATCAATGCATGTATACAAGGATATTTAAAGCACTTTAAAAGAATTACTTTGCTGAAAATATAAAAGATGTACAAAAACCAGTACAGTATAGCAATAAAATATACCAAAGCAAAACTATCACATCAAGGTTGGACAAGGCACACAAACAGAAGGAAAACAACCCAAGAGAAGGCATTAAAGTCACAGACCCATTCATTCACTCATTCAGGAGTCCCATAAAAATACTAAATTTAAAGCTATAATACAGACATATACATATGGACATGGTACAGAACCATGCAGGCAGGCCCTGTGCTTCCGTTTTAGTCTCTGTAGTTCATATGAGCTGTGCTCAGTTGATGCTCAATTGACCTAGAGGTCCTTTTTCTCCTGGTGCCATCCTTTCCTTCAGACTCACATACTCTTTTCACTTTCTCTTCCTTCATATTTCCTGAGTTCTGAGGAGGGAAATTTGATGAAGACATTCCATTTATAACTGTATGTTTCAAGATATCTCATTTTGCTTAATGTCTGACTATGTGTCTCTATTTGTCCCATATGCCACAAGCGGAAGCTTCTCTGGTGTTGGCTGAGTAAGGCTCCTATCTATGAGACTGACAGAATATTATTAAGATTCATTTAATTGTAACTTTTTAAAAATAGTATTTAGTTTTACCCTATGTCTCTGGATTATATGGCCCTTGATTTTTGGTCACCAAAGAATTTTCAGGCATGGGTTCTCTCTCTTAGAGTAGGCTTTAAGTAAAATAAGACATTTGTTGTTTACTGTTATTTTATGGGTAGGGCAGATAGTAAGTCAAAAGTTTTGTGGTGAGTTGGTGTTTACTTCTTTCTTTTGGTAGCCTGTAGAGTACCTTCTAATACCAAGGACACTGGATCATGTGGGTGAAGGTTCTGTGTAGGCATCAGCTCAAATATTCCATGTTCAATGTGTTGTGTGTATCTTGTCTTCAACTATAGGGCCTTGCTGTCATTTGCAGAGAGGCAAACTTTTATCTTGCTTGGTTGTTTGGTGATTTCCATGAGACCCCTTTGGCCAACATCTCAAGTGGGTGTAACTCATTACCAGTATTAAGAAACTTGGTTGGTGACAAAAGTTGGCCAGTTGGGACTCCATCTCCCTCATTGTTCGGAGGCTTCTGTAGGAATGCCTTTATATATTTTAGGTAGTTTCCACTGCTTTAAGCTTTCATACAACCACGGAAGTATTTCTCAATTCTGTCTCTATCTGCATTGCCTTCCTTATTCCTTTCCCTTCTACCTTCCCACCTACTCCTCCAATTCCTGCCACCCAATCCCTGTCCACACATGAAATCTATTTTACTCTACCCTTTGGGGAAATCCATGTGCCTTACTTTTCTCTTTCTCTACACTTGATCAATTTGAGACTACAGATTTTAGCTTGAGTACCATCTATTTAACAGCTAATATCTATCTATAAGTGAATACATAGTATATTTATCTATCTCTGAGTTATCTCATGATGATTTTTCCATTTCCATCATTTTTCCTGCAAATTTTTATTATATTATTTTATCATGTCATTACAAAATAGCTGAGTAATACTTCTTTGTCTAAATTACTACATTTTATGTATCTATTCTTCTATTGAAGATGAATAGGATGATTTTTTAAAATGTCATTTTGTTTAAATGATGGTGTTCTGTTCTAACAGAATCTTTTCAATGTTATGAGTTTCCACTTATTTATTGTTGATCTTAGTGCCTGTGCTAGTGATGTTCTACTCAGAAAGTCTTCACTGATGCCACTTAGTTGAATGCTATGTTCTACTTTTTTTTATCAATCACGTTAAGTGTATCCAGGTTTATATTGAAGTTGTTGATCCATTTGGAGTTGAGTTTTTTGTAGGGAGATAAATACAAGTCTAATTGTATTCTTATACACGCAGGCATCCAATTTGGCTGGCACAATTTGTTGAAGGTGCTGTCTGTTTTGCAGTGTGTATTTCCGGCTTCTTTATCAAAAATTACCTACTCATAGGTTTGCAGTTTTGTTCGGAGTCTTCAATTCAGTCCTATTGTGCAATATGTCTGTTTTTATTTCAATATCAAACAATTGTATTAATATAGCTTTAAAGTAAAACTTTAAGGTGGGAATGGTGTGACCTGTAGAAGTTCTTTTATTGTCAAGGATAGTTTTAAACTATCCTTGGTTTTTTGTTTTTCCCTAGGCAGCTGGGAATTGTCCTTTCATGATCTATGATAGATTGTGTTGAAATTTTGATGGGGATTTCATTGAATTTGTAGATTTCCTTAGGTAGAATGGCCTTTTAAACTATATTAATACTCCTGATCCATGAACATGGTGCTCTGTCCATCTTCTGAAACCTTCTTTGATTTCTTTCTTCGAAGGCTTGCAGTTTTTAATCACTTGCTTGGTTAGAGTTACCTCAAAATATTTTATATTGTTGAGGCTATTGTGAAGGTGTTGTTTCACAAATTTCTTTCTGAGTTCATTTGTCAGTTGTATATAGGAGGTTGACTACTAATTTTTGTGAGTAAATTTTGTCTCCAGATACTTTTCAGAATGTCTTTATCAGCTATATGAGTCCCTCAGTGACATATTTGGGGTCACATAATATCATACCAGCTACAAATAACAACTTCTGTCCCCTTGATCTCCTTCAGTTGTCTTATTGCTTTAGTAAGAACTCAAGTACTATATTCAATAAGTATGAAGAAAATAGAAAACCTCGTTTTGTTCTTGATTTTAGTGAGATTATTTTGTGTTTCTCTTTATTTAAGTTGTTTTGGCTATGTCTCTAGTGAAAACTGCTATTGTTTAGATATGTTTCTTGGATATCAATCTATCTATAATTTTTATCTTTAAAAGGTGTTGAATTTTGTCAAAGGCATTATTCTGGATCTAGTGAAATGATCGTGTGGGGGCGTGACTGTTTTATGTTTTATTATTTCAGTTCATTTATGTTGTATTACATCTACTGGTTTTTGGATATTGAATCATCTCTGCATCTTTGGGTTGAAACCTATTTGTTATGTTTATTCTTTTTTGTGGTCTTGGATTTGGTTTGCAAGTATTTTATTGAGTATGTTTGTATCTATGTTCATTAAAAAATGGTCTATAATTCTTCCTTTTTTATCTTGATGTCTGTTGTCCCTATTTCCTTTCTGATTTGGCTAATATGTATGGATATTCTCTCTTTTCCTTTTAGTTAGTTTGGATGCGGTTTGTGTATCTTATTGATTTGCTTGAAGAATCAGTTCTTTGTTTCACTGATGTTTTGTGTTGTTCTGTTTTTAGTTTATTGATTTCACACTCACCTAGTTTAATTATTCCTTGCCTGCTATTCTTGAATGTCATTACTTCCTTTTGTTCTAGAACTTTCATGAGTACTGTTAAGTTGCTAGCTAGTATAAGATCTCTTCAGAATTTTATATAGGCACTTAATGCTATAATCTAGATGCTTAGAATTGCTGTCATTGTGTCCCATAAGTCTGAGCATGTACTTTAGTCATTTGCATTGAATTCTAGACAGTCCTTAATATTTTTTCTGTATTTCTCCTTAACCCATTTTTTTTTCAATATGTTGAGTTTTACAGTTTCCGTGAATTTGTATACTTTCTGTTGTTTCCATTGTTGAAATCCAGGTTTAACTTATCCTTTTCAGATTGAATGCAGAGAGTTATTTTGACTATATATAGAGACTGGCTTTGTGTTTGAGCATATGGTCAATTTGGGAGACTGCTAAATGCTTATATATTCATTTTAAAACTGAGATTAGGCTCAGGTAAATGGATTAGATTTTCAAGTAAATGAATTGCATTTGCATATTACTTATTGATATACATATCATATGAAAGTCTCACTTGATGTATTAAAAAATAAATCCAGAATTTAGATCTGAGTCAAGCCTTAGTATAAATTGACTGTGGTGTATTTAAAAATTTTATATTACATCTATTTTTATTGATGTGTATGTGTATACATGTGTGATTGAGTGTGTTTCTGTGTGTGTTTGTGTACATGTCACAGAGCAAACAGGTTAGTCAAAGAAAAACTTAGAGTATTCATTCTCTCTTTTTGTTCTTCAGTCTGAATCCTGGGGATAAATCTCATCTTAACAGTGTTAGCAGAAAGCACATTTACAGCTGAGCCATCTCTTCAGAGCATTAAGTATTATCTAAGAGTTATGTAAAATTTCTCTGTAGTTTTACACTTGAAGTACACCTAGTCTGCCTGAGACCTGGAGTTTTTATTTTACTTCATTAAAATATAATTTTCATTTTTGTACAGAAAATAAAATTCAAGGCCTTGCTCAGTCTAGATAAGCATTTTGATTCTTTCAGATATGAAATTGAAATTGAAAACCTTTTGAGAATATCATAATGGTTATCAAAGGCTTGGCATAGTAAAAAGCGGGGCAAATTAGAGCTTGGCTAATAGATATCAAATAATAATTAGATAGGAAACTGCTATACAGTGTTAGGACTATAGATAATGCTAGTGTAATGTTCATTTCAAAATTATTGGTTAAAGGATTGTGAATAATTTACCATAAATAAATGCACAAATTAGTGTCATTGATATGCATACCCTAGTTTGAATTCTGCACAATTTGTAAGTATATCAAAATGTCAGATATTACTCTATAAATATGCATTACTTTTATGTCATAATTTTAAAAGCTGTCAATAGACTTCTTAAAGAAGCTACTTTTATACCTGTAAACTTTGTGACATTTAAATACCAAGCATATATTTCTGTTTCTAAAACTAAGCTTCTGAACTGAGGTGAGCTGTAATAGAAAATATACATATCAAATATCAAAGGTTTATTTTCTAGAAAATTGAAAACATTCTATTTTATGACAAGATCATACTCTCTAGCATTGGCTAGATGAGTACTCACTGTATAGACCACTTTGTCCTTGAACTTATGGTGATTAATCTGTCACTGAATCCTTCCCAAGTGCTGAGATTACAGACATGAAACACTGGCCAATTTCTCAATAACAAAAATTTATAGCAGCTTGATATAAAAATTCTGGGATATATTTATATATTATAATATATTTTATAGTTATACTTGCTTATCATTTTCTATTATTTTTACTGTACCACTGAAATATTTAACTATTTTTACTTGGCTCAAATTCTCTTTCTTTAGTGAGGAATTTTTAAAGTTGAAGTCAAGGCTTTTTCTCAATTCTCTATAGTCTCTGTTGAATTCACCTCATGTAAGAGTGTTTTGCCTTTCTTTTCTGCTTAGCCTTTTGTCACCTTGAAAGAAGCTAAATCATCTAAGAAGATTAAATCTCAATCATGAAGGAGAAGAGTCCTTCATGGAGAAAATGCCTGAATCATAAAGGCTTGTTGACATTTCTATAAGGTATTTTCTTTATTAATTACTGATGCCACATGTGGGCAGGTGGTCATGGGTGGTATAAAAATACAAGCTGCCATGAAAGTAGGTCAGCAAGCAGAATTTCTCCATGGTTTCTGCTTCCCTTCCTGCTCCTGGATGCGACCTTCATTCCTGGCCCTGACTTCCCCCAGTGATGAATTATAAATTATTATAAGATGGAGTCTTTTTCTTCCTATGTATTTTGGTGATTTATTACAGCAAGAACAACTAAATAGGACACCACCTGCACTATATAACCTTGAATAAGACCATGAAGCTCTAAGACACCTGTATCTTCCCTTTTTCTTAAATTCCTAACACATGACTGTGCACTATAAATTGCTCATGTTGCTCCTTTTGTATTTGTTAACACTCAGTAGAAGGGCCACAAATCAACATCTTTTTAATTTTTACTTTTGAATGTATGATGTAATTGCCATAAATAGAATTATATTACTTTAGTGGTTTGAATATGAATGGCTCCCTTATAATCCTGTGATTAAATGCTTAACCAATAGAAAATGTCACTATTGTTGGAGGAAGTGTGTCAATGTGAAGGTGGATTTTGAGAGCTCATATATGCCTAAGCTTGGCCTAGTGTGCAGTCTCCTTCTGCTGCCTGTGCATTAAGATGTAGAACTCTCAGCTCCTTCTCCAGCACCATGTCTGTCTAATCATCAGAACTGCCAGCCTTCTCGCCATGATGATAACTGACTAAACCTCTGAAATTGTAAGCCAGCCTAAATTAAATATTTTTCTTTATAAGAGTTGCTGTGTCTCTTCATGGCAATAAAAACTCAACTAAGACAATTAAGGACTGGAAACAACCTAGTTTCCCCTCAGCTAAAGAATGGATTAACAAACTGTAGCATATCTACACAATGGAGTACTACTCAGCAGTAAGAAAAAATGATATTCTGAAATTTGCAGACAAATGGATGGATATGGAGAATATCCTCCTAAGCAAGGTATCACAATCCCAGAAAGAGAAGCAGGAGATGTACTCCCAATTTAGTGGACTTAAAAAAAATGTCATTGTATACAAGAGCTCAAGGCTAGAATACAGATAGCTAATAACACAGTGCCTCACTTCTGCATTGATGGTCTCTGGCAGGGGTGTGGGTAAGGAAAGACTTGTTTTCTTTAAGGGTCTGGCCACAGGGAGTTTAATTATGCTCCAGTAAGTAAATGAGCAGCATGAATGAGCATTTTTGTAAATGGGGAGATCATAAAAGTGGGAATGAATCTGAGAGGTCTGATAACTAAGTTTGATGAGGTGCATGATGTAAATCACCAAATAATAAATATATTAATAATAATAAAAAAAGACAATTACTTTTCTACTCCCTTTATCCCTCCAGCCACTCACAGCTAGTCTTCCTGGAATTCTTCCTAAACCCTCTCACTCTTAATCTGAAAGTCTTTCATTATTATTATTGCTTTTGCTGTTGTTACATGTGCACATATACAAATACATATAAATACAACTTTCTGAATCTGTTATTGTAAATGGGAAGAAAAAACTAGGGAAATAGTAGAAGTCTTTTTTTTAAGAGTAAAATGATCTTAACTTCTTTTATCAAGTGAATTATGAAGAATACATGAATTAATAAATAAGTTATGAGTTAATGATGGAAAATTTAAGTTTATTAAAGCAAAAATGATTGTGTTTTAAACTTTACTTTTACTGAATTCAGTTGCTTTAGTTTCTATTTAATAAAGAATTAAAATAACAATAAAATGTATAGAAGATGAAAATCAAGGATTCTCAAACTAGTGATTTATTGCTCCATTAAGTATGGCTTGTCTATGCCAGAAGGGTTCTTTCAGTAATTAGTATTTTATTTATTTGCCCATTATATTTAGAAGCATTTTTGGCTTGAAGTCCATGTCATTTAAATTCAGTTCAAAGGTCAGATAAGAAAAGGTGTAGATTAATGTTCATTATTATAATATTATTGGTTTAGAATTTTAACTTCCTATTAATATTCAACCTCTGAATGAAATAGAACAGTGGTTTGTGTAGGGTGGTGGCTTTTAAAGCTTTTTCACTGACTCCAAAGAAAACAAATGTCAGGAAATACACAAGTCTGAATCTGTGATCTGGTAGGGTTGTTTATCTGAGTAATAAAAACTCCATTTTGTATATAATTGAGTTATTTTTTACTAGATGACAGCTGTATGAGCCAGTAGTTTATGTGAATATACATATAAGCAAACCGCCCTCAAGCCTAGATGTGAGTTCAGTAACTTAGGTATGTTAATATGTACTTGACAGTGTTATAAAGACAACAGATGTTCATATGATGCATTGTTTTTCTACAAGATAAAAGACGAGACCAGATCCTGATATCAAGGATTGAAATATCTCTGCTTGTGAGCTAAAATGAAAAGAACCCTAGTAAAGAATTTAAATCCCTCATCTCTAATCCTTTTGCTGCTACTTCTGGAAAAGATTGTATGGACAGAACTAACTCCAGCCACAAACACAACACTCAGACGTTAGGAAGAGAAGATCTCAACAATGAATAAATAACTCAGCCAAAAACAGAGAGCCAGTAGGCTGTCTCCCTCATTAACAATTTTATGCCTCACAATCTAGGAAGGACTTTCTGTCCAGTTTGGGGCTTATTAAGATAAACTTACTGATTTAGAAAAAAAGAAGACATGGAGTCCTAATAAAAATCTCAGGCTCAGAATAAAATTTCTACCACCATAGGCTGATACTCAGCCTGACATTCAGTTTTAATGTGGACTGCTAATAATGTCCCATTCTAATTTACTTCAGCCGTGTTGATAATGTCTTCATATTCTTTTTGGAGCACAAAAGTTCTTGACTTTACAAATAAGCACTAAGAAAACCAGGAATGGTAAGCATACAAGATTGTCTTTTCAACAACGGGAAAGATACATAACCTGTTTTTCCAAATACAGGCTGGGAATAAATGCAGTTAATAACCTAGTGATTTAGGCTAGCCATGGTATCACAAAACTTTAATCCCAGTACCCATGAGGCAGAGGCAGGTAGATATCTGAATTCAAGGATATCTTGGTCTATCGAGTGAGCTCCAGGGCAGCCAGAATTACACAAATAAAACTTGTCTTGAAAAGCCAAAAATAAAAGCTAAAATAAATGACCTGGTGATTTATGCCATCTGCAGGGTCAGGCCTACCACGTGCCTAGAAGCAGAGCAAGATGTGGCTAACAGCCCAAATGACTTCTATACTGTCTGTATGACCAAAATCCCACCATATCCTTTCCTAGGTCATTGAAGCGAGTTCATGTATCGTATCTTGAGAACTCATCTTCTTGGAAGAAGTGACATGTACCTTGAGTTAAATTTCTATGTAATTATGCCTCCTATGTACAGGAGATTGTATTACACCAGGAAACTTTCCCCTCATATTGTAATCTGCTTAAATGTGCTTATAATAAACCACTTATTGTCTGACTCTAGGCGTTTGAGACACCCTGACTAAATTATATTTAACCAGATTTCCTTTTGCCGCATGGAGATTTTGACTCTGCCAGCCCTACTGGTTATGGATATCATCTCTCCCTGCGTAAAAACTCTCAAGCTAAGAAGAATCAGTATCAAATACACCTGGAGACCCATGGCCAATGGCAACATTTGAATAAGCATCTACTGATTGGTTTGTTTATGTATATTCATGTTGTTAATGTGTAAAAACTATTAAATTTGCCAATTTTGTGAAGGAAAAGTTAATATCATCATTTGAACAGGTGAAACAGCATAACATAGATTATTTACCTCAGACTGGAGTTGTTTGTTCATGAGTTCTCATTGCTTGTTTTAAACCTTCACTGAGGATTGTGGAAAAGGTAGATAAGAAGGAAAAAATAACTACCAAGAAATATATCAACAAATTAAAGTGATAAGTAATAATGGGCACAGCTGGTCTGCTTTGCTACTGTTACATAAAGTTTGGTTTGGTATTGTTTTGCTGTGTCATTTACTAAACTTCACCTCTGTACCTAAGGAAAGAATGTTATCAGTACAGTAACCAGTTTCCTTTACTTCCTCCCTCCCCTCCTCTGTCTCTCCTTCCCATTAGTCCCAGAAGCTAAAGCATGAGGGCATAATTTGAAGATTTCCTGTACGATGAGTGCATGGAGAATATTCAAGCTATGCCTCTGGGTGTCAAACTAGGCTCTTAACTTTCAGCAGAGGCAATTTTCCTGAGAGTAATTGCTTTACTTGCAAGAACTTTATGTTTTAGAACTCAAGAGCTAGGTATTGATGGAAGCAGAAGATAATCCAGTTCTTAAAACAAATGGCATAACAATGAACAAGCCAAAACAAACAAACAAACAAACAACAAATAAGACCACTACAACAAAAACCTGCAATCAAGAAGTGTGCCTGAATGGAGATAAGCAATAATAAGAAGAAACAATGGCCTTGGTGATGCTTTATTTTCAAAGCACATAATTATTATCTTGAAAAACTCTCAGATCTCTACATATTAAGAAACATATTAAGGAGATTTTGGGTAAACTAAGCTTGAATCAGGACATAACACTATAAAGTAAGTGGCTTTTCCTCTCTTCCCTGATAACTGCTATAGATAACTTGATTAAGTGGGACTAGTATCTTAACTCTATGAGAAATATTTCTGCCATTAGTCTTTTTCAGCTTTAACCCAGGATGCAAAGTGCTCTACCCTTCTAGGGTACATTCCATGTACACTCCAGGAATGCAAAAAGCAGATCCTGGATCCTTTGCAGACCAATGGTGCTGGACACATAAACATTTCTAAAAACTGTTTAAAACTGTGAGATGAAATTGTTTGGCACCATTGGTTATAGCTGACTGGAGCTGCTACTGGGGTGCAGCAGTCTCCCAGTTCTCATACTTTCTAAGTATCTTTTATTTTATGTGTATGAGTGTTTCGCTTGCATGCATGTAAGTGTCCATGAAGATCAGAAGAGAGTAATAAAGATGCTGGAGTTGTAGGCAGTTATGGACTACAATTAGGGAGTTGGAAATAGGCAGGGTCCTCTGCAAAAGTAGCAGATGTTTTTACCAGTGAGGCATCCATCCAGCTCAGTTATTATCATATTAAACGAAAGAATTCAGTCAATAAAGATAGCTTGTGTTGATTATTTAGCTAAGAAAAACAAATCCTCCAAAGAGAGATTAAATTGGGCTGCCCCAAATGGGAAGCAGCCTAACAATGTCTATGCTGTACATTATGAGTGGTTTTATAAATATGTATGAGTGGCTGATATATTGAAGGCTTAAGGCCCAAATTATATTGGGCAACATTTTGCTTTTACACTACTGTTGTGGAATATTTCTTTACACTGTATGGAAATGTGTCACTGTGATTGGTAATGGCTAATACTAAATGGCTAATAGCTAGGTAGGAGGTATAGATGGAACTTCTTGACAGAGAGAACCCTAACAGGAAGAAAAGTGGTCTTAAGCTGGACACAGAGGAAGCAAGACAAGCAAGGAGGAGAGGTAAAATCCACCACAAGCCACATGGCAATGGGTAATTGAATACAAATGGGTTAATTTAAGGTGTAAGAGCTAGTGAGACAAACCTGAGCTATAGGCCAAGCTTTCACAACTAATAATAAGTCTCCATGTTGGACTTTTTTGAATTGGCAGTCAAAAGAAAACTCCTACACAGTATTTCTTCTATTCCCAGGATAACCACCAAAGGGAAAGGTGTCAAAACTACAGTGCAAGTGATATTATCACATTAGGTCTTTCAAGAATGAAACTCTTCATTAGTATACCTGTGGGATAGGATGCAGTGGTGCCTGAGTTTCTGGTATAAAGATTGATGAATCTAACAGCATTTTTAAGAATGTTTAACCACCAAGTGCACTGAAACCATCAGAGGACATATCTACATAGATCCATCTAGTGTTCCTATTACCTCATGTACAGCTCTTTACCTACCTGCTATCATTTAGTTCAGAACTTAGACACCTTTCTTAAATTAAAGTAGGATCAACATAGTTTTCTGCTTTAAATTTATCTATATAAAAATAACTGAACCTCTGTGAAAATGTCTTTTATTGCTAACTTTATTTTACTAATGGAAAAATATCTAATACTGAAGACAAAGAATTCACCAGCATTCAATTTATACTCATGATAAATAGAACTTAATTTTCCTGCTCTTAAAGTTCTAACTTAGCATCTCATTAATCTATTCTCTATTGAAATATGGGAGGAAATTTATTCAAATTTTCCCTATGTGTCTTCCTAACTGAGAATATGTCATCATTTTAAAAAGTATAGATTTACACTTTATTCAGCAAGATAGTATTAAAAAGACAACCTGGCTTTTATATTCTAATTTTATTCTTTTTTGACTTTTATTTATTGTTGAAGTCATAACCTCCATTTTCTTCAAAACTGATAAGGACACACATATCTTTTCCTATCAAGTGTTTACTCAGAATCTCTGGTTCATTTTTAAAAGGCTGAAAACATAACATTTAACACTGTTGGTGTTGTGTTTAGTTATAACTAACTGTCAAATTCACAAAAACACATTTTAAGGAACTCTAGCATCCTTTAGACTAGAGCTAGCTAACTCAACTATCTGACAATTTCTAGTTAGAAATCCAGTCAAATACTTGTATTGAATGAATTTTCATTTTCCATTACATATGCACATTCAAACTACCTGCTCAGATTTATTTGCAATGTGATCTTTTATATCTGAAAGCATTTATTATTTGTATATTTTAAATTTAAGCCACTTCAAAAATAAATATAAACATGATCTGGAAAGCAGGCAATACAATTATAAATATTATTGGAATAAAAATGACCATAAATACAAATTATATTTTAACATGTGTTGTAACATGTATTGTAAGTAGTCATAATATAATCAGATTGGTGAATATCCTAAATGTCATCATAGCATCTTCTTCCAGTAATTGACGGAAGCAGATGCAGAGATCCAAAGTCAAGCAGCAGGCCATGTCCAGGAGTCCAGTCAAAAAGAAGGAAGAGGGATTATATGGGGCAGGGGTCAAGATCATGATTGGGAAATCTACAAAGAAAGCTGACCAAGTTTGTGGAAACTCAGAAACTTTAGACTGTGGAGCCTGCATGGGTCCAGTCTAGGCTCTCTACATGTGGGAAGAAGTTGTGTAACTTGATATATTTGAGTGGCCTCTGGCTGTAAAGTCAGCATCTATCCCTGGTGCATGAGCTGGCTTTTTGGAGCCCATTACCCATAAAGGGATGACTTGCTCAGCCTTGATACAGTGGGAAGGGCTTGGACCTGCCTCAACTGAACATACCAGGCTTTGCTGACCCTCCATGGGAGATGTTACTCTTTCTGAGGAGGGGATATGGGTGGGTCAGGAGAAGGCTTGGTGGGGTAAGCATGAAGAGGGAAGAGAGGGGGATCTTCCATTGCTATGTAAAGTGGATTTTTAAAAATGTTAAATAAGAAAATAAAATAAAAATTTAGGTAAAAGATACACACTGTATAGAATGTATATGTTAAAATAAATTATAGTCATAATATTATCTTATCCTGTATTACTTACAACAAAAGAGAATTGGACAGAATGATCATATTTTACCTAAGAGGAAGAGGCAAAGAAGGAGTTATGAGACCTAGCTAAGTTTATATAAAATGTATATAGTAGACATGCTAGTTTATTAAAATAGTGATACTATTTTATATAGAAGTAAATAATGCCTATTACATATGTGCTATAGTAAAGGGTACATTGATGAAAAATATCTCATGAGAAGACCATGTGAGTTCACTCCATAAACTCAACCAAAACCTGTTTTATTAGGTGTTCTAACTAGGCCACATGAGTTTCACATGAGTACTATTTCTGAATTTCCCACTATCTGGTAAGTCACTATTTTTAGCAGAAATCAGCTGGAAAATCGGCCTTCATAATTGAACTAAAGTTTTAATTACCAAATCATTTCTTTGTAAAATCAGTGATCTATTTCTTAATTTCAATTATCAGGTTCTATTTTTCCATGTATGTATCAAAAGGAAGATGTTAAAGTCATTAGCTCTTCTACATATTTTGACTTCTATTAACAAGAATTCCTTGAGGTATAGAGATACAGGGAGCCAACGAGTATTCTGAGGTGAGGATAAAATGTTCTTGGCCTCACAACCTGAACTGATAAAATTCAGTGTTAATTCACTAACACAATTTTCTTAATGCTGCATACCATCCTGGTCCGTTTTATCTCAGCCTTCTCTCTGTTATGTTCTACAGTCTTTTGGAACTTGTATGTCTATCTGGTTTACTGCCTGACTCTAAGTGTCTGCAGCAGTTTCTCAAATATGATAAGTGCTGAATAGTATCTATTGAATAAAAATTCAAGCAGTTAACACTTGAATTTGGAAAGACAGATTTGTACAGCTCAATAATTTATCTGACTTTAGGAAATTATATGAAGTATAGTCATGCCTAGGTAGAGACGTTGAGTCCACCACGTAGACATTTATAATTTTAGCACTGTGCTTATTGAAAGAATTATTATGATAGCAAATTTTATATTGTGTAGTTGTCTCTGGGATCTGAGATAATGAGAAAAAAAATGTGGGATCTACCAAGGAATAGCCAAAAAGAAAAAGAAAGAATGTCACTTCAGATTCTCTAGATGAGTTTTGTGAATCAGTAGCGTCGGGTGGATTACTTATAACACAGGGAATAAATCAAGATATGTATTAGAATATGAGGAGACAGAATATTGCCAAAAGCAAAGGAAGATAGATTCATGAGGGCTGATAAAGACATGGTACATGCATCAGAGGCTGAGTTGGAGGAGTGAAAAATGAATGGGGGAGTATGTGAAGCACGTACTTGTTATAATTTAGATTTTTTTAATATCTCCCTACACCAAAAAAATTCAAGAAAACTAAAAAAACCCACACACAACAAGTGGGTGGAGATGTAGTGTTCAGAGAATGTTTAGAAAGATAAATGACTTTGATAGATATTGCTTGTCAGAGAACGCTGAATTGAAGATGTATAGGAAAAAATGAAATTCTCAAAAAGATGAGTGGCAATGGGGAGTTGTATTCATTTGTCTCTGTGAAACATAATATGTTGTATTAACATTGTTAAACTGTGTTATGTAATACTATGTCATAGTCTTACTATTATGTTTCTATGTTTAGAGATCATCAAATGGAAACATCATCAATTTTTTACTCAGTGAGTCTGTTAGGAGGGATATAGAGAGAGGGAAGTAGTATGAAAGATAACAGGGCCTGGGAATGTTAGAAAGTTGCTTATAAGTCATACTCTTCTTTTCAACCTTTAAATTACTACTACTCCTTTTTAAACTAAAAATTATTGAAGACTTACAAGACAAACTTTAAGAAGAACACCAGGTCAGTCCATTCAAGAAACAGAAGATTAAACAAAATATTCGTTATGAGACACAACTTTTATTTAAAGATTTTTCTTATACCCATCACTGCTCCCCATTCCTGCTCTTCTCCCAGTCCTCCCTCAGCCTCTCCCTACCCCATCCTCCATCCATTCCCCAGAGAGGGCAAGGAATCCTAAGGTGAGCCAGTTTGGTCTGGCATATCCAGCCTAGGTAGGACTTAGTCCCCGCCACCAACTATTGAGGCTGAGAAAGGTGTTCTCCTACAAAGTATGGGCTCTAAGAAACTGGATCAACTCATGCACCAGGAACAAATTCTGGTCCAAGTAAAAGAGGCTCCACAAACTACCCATGCTGTTCAACTGTCATCTATACTCCGAGGGTTTAGATCCATTCTATGAAGGTTTGTCAGCTGTCATTTCAGATTCTGTAGGTTCCTAATAACACAGGACAGCCCACTCTGTAGGGCTCTTTATCATTATCCACATCCCTTGCTCATTCAATCTCTCTTTCTCCTCAGCCAGATCAGTAGCTCGACCTAGTGTTTAGCCATGAATCTCGGCATCAGCCTCCATCAGTCACTGGATGAAGGTTCTATAATGGCAATTAAGGTGGTATTCATTTGACTATAGGGGAAGGACAGTTGCCTGAAGTCCTAGCTACGCTCATCTTGTGACTTCTTGGGTGTCTCTCTAGTACCAGGTTTCTCTATAACCATACAACATATCAAAATATTTATTTCTTTCCTCTCTCTCTGTTACTCCCCAACTCAGCCATCAAACTCTCTCATGTTCTCCTCTTACCTCACCTTGCCTCCTCCCATCCCAATTTACTCAGTGGTTCCTTTCCATTTCTCCTTCCAGGGGAGATCTATAAATATTTTTATTAACTTCCTCCTGTTGCCTAGCTGCTGAAGAGGGGGGTGTTGGGGCAGAGGTTCTGGACTACAGCTTGGTTATCCTTTGTTTTACATCTAAAATCCAATTATGAGTGAGTATATACCGTGTCTATCTTTCTGGATTTGTTTTATCTCACTTAGGATGATACTCTTCAGATCCATTCATTTGCCTGCAAATTTCAGAATGTCATTTTTTTTTCTACTGAGTACTACTCCATTGTGAAAATGTAGAACAATTTTTTAATCCATTCTTCAGTTGAGGAGCCTCTACGATGTTTCCAGGTTTGGCTATTGTGAATAATGTTGCTATGAACATAGTTGAGTTAATGCCCTTGGGGTAAGAATATGCATCCCTTGGGTATATACCCAATAGTGATATTGCCGAATCATTGGGTAGATTGATTTCCAGTTTTCTGAGGATTTCCAAAATGGCTATATATGTTTACATCCCACCAACAATAAAGTAGTGTTTTTCTTGCTCTACAACCTCTCCAGCATAGGCCATCATCTGTGTTTTTGATCTTAGCCATTCTGACAGGTGTAAGATGGTATCTCAGTATTGTTTTGAGTTACATTTCTCTGATGGCTAAGGATGTTTAAAAAAATTAGAAAAAAAGGGGACATAAACAACAGACACCTAGAAAAATCCAGAGAAACATTAGGTCATACTTCAAAAACCAATACTCCTACACTGAAAAATCTAAAAGAAATGGATAGCTTTCTGCTCAGGTGCCACTTACTTAACAAAATAAAATCAAGAACAGATAAATGACATAAATAGACCTATAACTTCCAAGGAAATAGAAGCAGTTATTAAAAGTCTTCTAAGAAAAAAAAAAAAAAAGCCCAGGACCAAGTTGTTTCATCAGAGTTCTATCTACCAGATTTTTTAAAGTACTAATACCAATAATGCTCAAATTTTTCTACACAATAGAAACAAAAGGAATATGCTAAACTCTTTTTATGAGGCTATATATTGTATGAGGTTTCTGGCCCAGACTTTCAGGCCTAGTCCAGAGGTTTGGACCCATTGTCAGCCCCACTTAGCCTCAAATAATCCCACACAGTCTTCTATTAATTTTATGCTGATTGGCCCAGAGCCCAAGCATATAACTTGCTAACTCTTAATTCTTGAACTAGCCTATCTTTCTTATCCTGTTTAGTCATATGGCTAAGTACCTCTGCATCTGATGGCTTCTCTGCTGGTCTCTCTGTTGCCTCTGTGGCATCTCTACTCTCCTTTTCCTCTTTCCAGAATTTTCTTAGTCTGGTAGCCACACTCACACTTCCTTTCTGCCTTCAGCCAATCAACATTTTATTAAACCAGTAGGTGGGACAATTATTTACAATGGAACATATTCCTACTACACCTATAGTCACCCTGATATCAACAACATATCAAAAAAAATGTTCACCATGATCAATTAGGCTTCATCCCAGAGATGCAGGAATGGTTCAACAGACAAAGACTGTCAATGTCATCTATCACATAAACATCCTGGAAGAAGAAAAAAAAAAATGCATGATCATCTCATTAGATACTGAACAAGCCTTTGAAAAAATTTAACACTCCTTCATGATAAAAGTCCTGGAGAGATCAAGAATACTTGAAAAATACCTAAACATAATAAAAGCAATATACAGTAAGCCAACAGCCAACATCAAACTAAATGGATAGAAATTCAAAGCAATCCCACCCAAATCAGGATACTCTCCCCATATCTATGAGACGATTATACAGATCAATGTTCAACTCCCACATATCACTCATTTGTGGTTAAAACAGATTCCAGTGGAAAGTGACTATACTTTATTTCGGGAACAAACATTCATCTTTAATACCCCACCTTTTGTCTTAGAATCCAACAGCATACCCTGACTGAGAAAATCATCCTTAGTATGACCAAAGTGAACTTATCAGACAAATACTCATTTGTTGCTTCTTACCAGTCATTTAAAGGAGTATTTGTAACTCCATGTTGGGTACCTTATCAAAGTCATTTACCTATATTTTTTTTTATAAACTATGATGGTGTAGGTATGTTTTAAAAGTGATTTTATGTAATATGCATAAAAGAGCTACTCTTATTCAAACATCCTTCCACGATCTGATTCATCTTCTTTCAGCCTTACAATTCCTCATGAGTGCTCCTCTTTGATCTGTTAATCTAACATCACTATTGCAAATGATAACTGTAGTATGATATCATCCTTAAATTTCTTGATATAAGTTAGCATTTCTCATGTATTTAATCACTAGGTTGTAGCACTTTCCTACTTTTATTATTGAAAAATACTAGTGGCCTTTTCATTATAGTATTAAATATGGAGTCCTCAACTTTATAATGGATTATGAGTATTTTAAGGATAATATCACTTATCTTCCTTATCTTCTTGCGTTATCAGAGACATAGCATAGTGACTTTATGTTAGTGGCTTGAGTTGAGCTGCATACACTTATTGAATGAATGAATGAATTTCCTGAATACACAGATTTTAGGGATTTACTGTTTGAATTCACCTGTTATAGGATTATGTCTATGGTATTTAAATGCATCAATATAGGAAATGTATTCCAGTTACAACCTATTATTTCTGACAACAAAGTACATTTTAGTCTCCATCTCATTTGTATATGACTATAGAAATTGATTTATCTTTCTGAAGAGGTGAATAATTGGAATGAACATCTGTTCTCAAGGGACGTATAATGTGGACCCCTGCTGTCTGAATAAACATGAAAAATGGAATGCAGAAAGCCAGCTACTTTGAATTGGGTTCAGGTCTGTTTAAAATCAGTTTTACAATTTGGGTGCTTTTATAGTTTGTTTTGTTTTGTTTTCTGCATTTTTTAGGCCACTGAAGGAAATGTATTAAAAGTAGGACAGGGTTGCTAGAGCGATGGCTCAGAAGTCAGGAGTATTGTTGCTCTTCCAGATGTCCTGAGTTCAATTTCAAGCAATCACTCAGTAGCTCACAACCATCTATAATAAGATCTGGTACCTCCTTCTGAAGTGCAGGCATATGTGCAGATAGAAAATTATATACTTAATAAATAAAAATAACTAAAACCAGTAGATATAGTGAAATATATATTTCAGGCAGCAAATAGTTATCTTTTTTTGTAAATATTTATTACTGTGTTCAGGCAAACTATGAAAGGGTGCTGTCTCCTGTACTGCATAGTGACAAAAAAATATTTTTTTGGCTGTTACTATTCAATACCATTACAAAATAGGGAATGCTTTTCACTAACAAAGAAGTTACGACCTGTTTATATTACTTCAAAAAATATCACATTTTCCTCTGATAATAAACTTACAGTTTAAAGATATTTTTTCTTGAAGATTTCTATATTCAAATATATGCTCCTAATTTCAACCTAAGGTGAAGAAAAGTTGGAATTTTCTGGAATAATTACTGATGCATGTTAGAAATGAAAAGCTGCTGATACTCAAATATTTGCTCTAACATTACACCAAAACCAGAATGTGCAAAAAAGGAATCTAAACTAAAGAGAGATATTTTACAACTTTCCATTTCTATAATGTCTATGGCTATCTATTTTGCAATGTTGCTGTTAAAATAAAATTATTTCAAACGTCATTACACATGGAAGAAATAGGAAGACAACATAAAGTGCAATGCTTCCTAGTCACAGAATTAGGCATTTAACATGTGCTGGTGAAAGGCTCATGAGATCATGAACTTATCCAGGAAACGCCTGAGAGTCCACACCCAGCCATTGTGCGAGTTGCAGAAGAGGAAGTGCTGCAAGAATTCTACTGTGATCGGCATTTCTGTGGTGACAGAGTTTGGAGTAGGATTTATGAGTGTTATGATCATGTTTCACTGGACTTCCATAAGAAATCTGCTAAGCAATTATGTTTTAAGCTGAGTTTACAAATAACTGAAGCATATCATGCTATTAGTGTAGTCTTATTGACAAGTAAAAATTTGTATTTTATATACAAATAATTGCACAGCTAAGCATTTATAAAGATGTACCTCTAACAAAAGATAACTTTATTCCAATTTCTTTTCTCCCATTGAATTAAATTAAAAACAGTATTTTTTATATAATATATTCTGATCTTGTTTTTCCTCCCTCATCTTTCAAATTCTTCATATCTTGGACCCACTCAACTCTATTCCATCTCTCTCTCTAAAACAAACAGTCAAATAGAGAAATAAGCAAAAACAGAAAAAAAGAGAAGAAAAAAGAAAGGTACACACACACACACACACACACACACCACATCCACACACATAAGAGCATAAAATTGCAAACTATTCTATATAAGTAAAATACCATTAAGCAAAAAAACCAAAGTAAAGCATTCTGAGGGGGAAAAGCTCCCCCAAATATGATTGAATTCATTTTGTGTGGCTATGTACTACTTGAGTATGAGACCTGCCTTTTAAGTATGGTTTGTATACCATTGAAATTTAATTGAAGAAAACTAATTTTCCTTGAGAGTGACTGTCAGTTAGAGGTAGCTTCTTATGCATTTCCTCATGCCATTTCTTGGACACTCAACTGATTTGGACCTTTGCAGGCTCTGGGAATGCTGCCACTGCCTTGTAATTTTATACACATGTGAATCTTGTTTGAGAACAATGTTTCTACAGTGTCTTCCATGTCCAATGGTTCTTACATATGTGAATCTTGTTTGAGAACATTGTTTCTGCAGTGTCTTTCATCCCCAATGGCTCTTACAATCATGCTGTATACATATCTGTAAAGTTCCCTGAGCCCTGTTTTAAGAAGATCTCCTGCTTAGGACTAAGTGTTCCAAGGATTTCTCACTCTTCATATTGTATAACTGTGGGTCTCTGTATTTTGTTTCAATCTGCTGCAGGAAGAAGTCTCTCAGATGATGACTGAGAAAAGCACTGATCTGAAAGTATAGTAGAATACCATTATGAGTCAGTTTATTTCTATGTTCAATTTAGCAGAAATTTAATATTTGACTTTCCTCCTCACTCCACTGAAGAAAAAGAATATGAGCATTGATACTAGCAACCAAAACAATTTTAAATAGAGCACAAGGAATACTTTGAAAAGTTAAAATACCACATGTAAAATCTATAACATCTGAAAGTATACTTTTATACATGTAGGCAGAGCTATGAATGACAAAAGAAAGAATTAGTGGAAAAATATGAAATAATACCATTTATTGCCTCCATATTTGATAAAGACTATACTTGTGTATGTCAGAAGAACAATAAAATTCAAATATAAAATTCATAAGCTAACTACTCCAGGGAACATAATAAATCAGTTAGCTTAAAGCCAAGTGATAAAATGAAAAATCTTTAAAATATCCAGAGAAAAAGACACATTAAAAAAATTACAAAGGCAAAGAACTAATATGAGCACCAAGTCATTAAAATAAGATACTTTATGCTTAACATAAATGCTTAGGGAAAATAAGTCTTTAGGAAATCTCTGACAAAGAATTCTACCAGCATAGAAAAAAAAACCTTTTAAATGCAAAAGCAAATTATAGCCATTTCCAAATGTATGAAAAATAAAATACATACCACCCACAAGGCTATGTAGGAGCAGTTAAGAAAAGGTTTCAGGAATGGGAAGAGGCTAGCAGGTATGATATAAATCCACAACTGTGAGAATCTGGAGGATGATAAAAATACATAATTTTCATAAGAAAATTATGTGACATGTTTGAGAATGAAGTTTTTTTAAAAAAAAAATGTCATGACAAAAACCTTTATACCAAACATAAGAAACCTTCTTTAAAGTCCATACACAAGACTGTCCAGGAGACTCTCAAAATATGTAGCCTATCATTGTTGTCCTTTATTATACCCCAGAGGTAGAAGTTTAGACACTATGCACTTTAGAAACAGAGTCCAGACACCCCATGAACTGAAACTTACTAAAAACTGCCTTCTTGAGGACTAGCTCTCAAGGTACAAGAATAAATAATGGAAGTTTCCAAAGGAAGAGGCAATTAACAGGCTTATCCAACCATGATGCCTATGAAACACATCAAAGACTAACATGAAACCATCACCCTTAAAATGTAGTAATGGCACAAAAACCTCAGCAGTAACCAAGAACTCTCTAATTGTACTTAAGAAGAGATCAACAAGAGGGAGACCATGCCCAGTTCTAAAAACATAGTCAACTAACCAGTGTTAGTGAAGGTATATTATTGGAGGAATATCTACAGTCATCAATTTGTCAATTAAATTTAGTAAGCTAATTAATTCACTAAAACAGCATATTCTCTAAGAAGAACCTGTAAATATTTGTCCCTATTATACACTTAGTGTATTCTTTATTGTTTATCAAGGAAAATTCTCCTTGCAACTGACAAAAACCATTATAAAAAACCACAGCCAAATATAAAGCAGAGTTATAGAGCCAAGTTCCAATTGCTATATCTACAAAATTACTCTGCACCTAAGGGTCAGTAAACATTGTGGAAGAGGTGGTTGAATTATTAAAAAGAGGAGAAGCAGGAAGTTGCCTGTGAGATTGTTTGCCCAAAAAAAGTCTCATCAACATGACTTGAGAAATGTGAACTGAATAAGAATTAAACCAATGAACATACCAAATTACAAAAAGTTCCTAAAACTTCAGCCCTACACAGGGAACTACAAGCAACTGAAGAAAGCTTGAAATGAGAGTGGTAGCTCTCCCAAGGGAAGAGCTCTTCAGCTGATTTCCCAGTGACAAATGGTTGCCCTGGAGATGAAGTGCTCAAGGACAAGTCCCCAGGTCATTAGCAAGGTCAGAAATGTAACAACTTCAGTGACAGTTTTTCACTTGCAGAAAAGTTCTAATAGTTTTATAGATAAAACTCATAGTCTTAGTAACTGAATTTTGGCACATATTACTAATCTCTTATTTATATAAACTCACAATCTTAATAATTGACTTTTTGAACATATTACTAGCCTCATAATTATGTTATAAAATTCAAGTTCTGGCTAATTATATATACAAGGTTAAAGTATATGTCTTAAGTATTTGGTTGATTCCCAGGTCACCATCTCTTGCCCTGCTACGTGGCACTATGCCTACATTATAGACTATACATCAAGGAACCTGGTTGATACTGAAGCCTTGCCCTGGCTATGGTAATTGTGGCTTTTTCATGTCTGAGATAAAACTTAAAAACAAACAAACAAAATCTTGGGTTTTTTCTACGTGCTTATAGTATGGTTGTGTCTCTATTGTTTACTTAAAAATTGTGAAACAACTTCAATATTAGCTCATATAATGGCTAAAGTTTGGTATGAAAGAGAAAGGATAGATAGATAAAAGAGAAGAGAAAATGCAGTAATAAAATTACCTTAAGAATACATGAGTTGGCTCTTCCTTTTTTTCCCTATACCTATTTTCTTTGCAGCTCTGAGTCATTCTTTTCACTGTCCTGGGCAGAGTGAGAGCTGGCCTCTCAGTCTGCATTAGCTCAGTTTTGATATTTCAGAGTGTTCTTTGTAATTACTAAAGCTTCCAGGCTACCCAGTCTGGTGAATTAGGAAAGGAAGTCATTTTTTTTTCCCCATTTTCTGGGACACCAGATTGTAGCAGCACAGGACTCAAAGGGAATCCATGGAGTTACTATACTATGACTTTTTATCTGAAGAGGTAGGAGAAAAGATACACACTCTTTTAATGGTTTCTCTCAAACCTTTCCTTTATTCTTCTTTTGCATTCTCTTTATTTTCTCAGTGACCTCATTCTCTCAGTCTTGGTGTTTTCCAATTCTCTTTATTTTTCCCTTACAACTTAGATATCCCAGCAAAATCCTTCAAGCAATATAGAAATTACTTTATGGTTACATTCTATTTTTCAAGTGAATGATTTCAAGGAATAAAAGTTAAAAAAAGCATGTTTTTGATATCTCTTGCATGACTGAACAGTTTCTGTATTATAGGTAAAAAACAAATTATTCCAAGAACCAGTGTACACTCATACCCAAAAAACTTGTTATAGGTTAACAAGCAAGATATTCTTCTCAGTCAGTTGTTTTACTGGCAAGCTGCATTTTCTAGTTACAAAGAAAGGACCAATCACTTTATTACTTATCCTGAAAAGTAGTCTTATAAGGAATTTTAAAAGAATCACAAGTATAAACTTTTAGACATGAAAAAGAATTTATCAGATCAACTTGAAATCTTTAGTATTCATACCCACTCATCAATAGTTTTTTGTATCAGGAGATCGAGGGCAGAAATGGGTATAAGAAATGAAGCATCATCTTTGGTCATTAACCAATTCTAATAGGAAAGTAATGTCAGCTGATGATAAATTAGGCTGCTTTGTTCTTGTACCCTGATCTTAAAGATTTCCTCATTCAATGATTTGCCTTTTTAAACCTTTCAATATCTGTTTAACCTCTAACATATTTGGCAGAAACAGAAAAACTAAGATGTTTTCAAAGTTTTGTTTCAGCTATGATGCACTCTGAAAGTTGTAAACACATCTCCTAACATTAAGATTGTTTTTAAAAAATTAAACTGGTGGGCTACTGAGACTCAGTTGTTTTTCTTTATCATTAACATAAGCCATCGTCAATATGGCTTCTCAATGGAAACTCGTGTTATAGCTGTATGATACTTCCTTGTTTACATTTTTATTCTCTGCAGCCTCTGCTTATCAGAAGCAGGGAAACATTTTATCCTACCTTTACCTATGTTAATTTTTCCACTAAACTGACTTCTATCATAACGCCTTACTATAGTAAAGACTTCAATTATTAAAATTCTATTTAAACTAACACTATTATTATATTAAAAAGCATTGTTTTCATTTAAAGCTTAAGAGGAAATTGTCTTCATAATAATTCACAGGTAGAAATCCCAGTAGGTTGGGATTTTTCTGTGCAATGGAGATCTCCCCATAACCATTCACACCCTGTCAGATATCAGAGAAAGATGCCAGGGGCAAACATGTAAAGGCTCAGCAGGATTCTCTGGAGTCTGTGCTCTTGGAGCCTCACCTACTTGAGAGTCACCCGTAAGGAATTTTCCTTCTGGTAGACAGACACCCTCAAGTATGTTTTAATCTAGAAGATATTTCCTTATTAATATAAAGTATACAATTCAGAATTGCTAAAAATGTCTAAATATATGCTGCTCATCATATATGTTCATATTTTCTTTCTAAATTATATCTGATGGTATTTATTTTAATGTGTACCTCAAAGTCACCTCACAAATTATTTAACATCATTCAATTTAGTCAAACAAATTTGGAGGACATAGGTAGAATTAAAGTTGACTCACTAATGCCTAATTTTGTTACAGTCCTAATGTACAAACACATTTATTTTTCTTTTTTATTTATAAAATGAAGTCTTTTTTCTCCATGTATCCCCTTGCTTCCCCTTCCTCCCCTCCTCCTAATACATCCCAGTCAGTATTCAGTTTTCCCCTCCTCATCCTCGATCCCCTCCCCCAAAAGGGCAAGAAGTCCCAAGGTATGTCAGCTCGGTGTGGTGCATCCAATCCAGGCACATTCGTACTCCAAAGGCATTACCTCAACTATGTTCATAGCAGCATTATTCGTAATAGCAAGAACCTGGAAACAACTTAGATGCCCCTCAACTGAAGAATGGATTAACAAACTGTGATACATCTACACAATGGAGTACTACTCAGTAGTAAGAAAAAATGATATCCTAAAATTTGCAGGCAAATGGATGGATTTGGAAAATATCCTCCTGAGCGAGGTATCACAAACCCAGAAAGATAAGCAGGGGATGTACTCACTCATAAGTGGACGTTAGACAAAAAACAAAGAATACCCAAGCTGCAAACCACAACCCCTGAACAGCATGGGATCAGAAGGAACTTAAGAGGTGCGTCCAGGGATTCCCCTAGGAATTAAAAGTAGAGATTTCTTTAGCTAATTGTGAACGGAAGGGGTTGCAACCAAGAAGAGGTGAGAACAAATCATGAGAGAAGGAGATGATTGAATGAGAAGAACAACAAAGAGGGAGGAAAAAAGGAAATGGAGATTTTTTTTTTTTTTTAGAATTTTCTTTTTTATTTATTTATTTATTTATTTATTTATTTATTTATTTTCAAAGAAGTCACACTTTCTATCCTTGTATATCCTTATTCAAGGTCCCTCCCCCTCCCGCCACCTTAGGTCATTCTTTCTAGAAATGGAGATCTTAATAGAAGAAGCCAATATGGGGTTGGAAAGAGACTGGGTGCTAGGGATCACTTCAAGAACTCACAGGATATCCCTGGCTAGGTCTCCAATCAATAGTGAAGGTGGTGCCTAGACAGGACTTCCTCTGTAATCAAATAAATAACCACCTTAAGTGTCATCACAGAACCTACATCCAAGAATGAATAGAGGTGAAGGCAGAGATACATGGCTGAGCACTAGGCTGAGCTCCTGGACCAGCTGAGAGTTGAGGAGGAAAGTGTATATGAGCAAGAGGATAGGGATTATGAGAAAAATTCCCACAGTGTTGGCTGGTAGGAGCTCTGGGGGCTCACTGAATCAAAACAACCACTGGGGAACCATTGGGAAAAGGATTTTGGCTCTCCAAGGGTAGGCAACTGTGAATTGACATGGACAGTATGTGGAGCCTTGAAGGGTAGAATGGAACAAACACATTATGAGTTGGCTTTATTGTTCACAATTATAGGTAATAGAATTATATATGCTATTGTTAGTTGATGAGTAGGAATGTTAAAATATTACCAAAATATATTTTTTCTTTATAATTAAAATACCCCCGCCCCCAAATGAGCAGATATTGGCTTAATTTTCTTACTCTTAGCATTTCTTATGTCAGCACTTTGGAAATATAATGCCCAGTGGGAAAATATTAACACTGAATACACAAAGCTAGCTGTTTTCATAGAAAGAAGAACTTATAAATCAAGATATTATGCATAGACTTTTTATCTTTCTTTTATATTTCTTTCTTTTATTTCTGATTTTTCTCCTTTATTCTTTGAACCACGTTCTTCCTCTTCATAGTGTAAATATCTTTTTTTATTATGGGAAGTGCTGTTGCTTCTGTAATAGGTTTGTCAGCAGGCACTTCATAAGCTGTTCTGCCAGGTCTCCTTAATTATCATTCTGAAAATATAGATTCAAGATTTCCTGCAACTTTCGTTACCATTGACAACCATTTCTGCCTGTCATCTACTTTCAGCCTTATCCAATGTAACTGTTTACGTGAATTTGATAGCTTCTTTCAGAGACTAGTCTCAGGAAACATTTTCTATTTGTGAAAACTAAAAAGTACAAACAAACATACACTTACGGAGGTGAGTTATATTCAAAATATTATTGACAATATTAAGGATACCTAATTTTGGAGTATTTGGGGGAAATGTCTTAACTCACCAATCTTGTGAAAAGATTAGTGGAAGCTTTTATATACCTGAGTTGATCAATAAACTAGAAAAGATACACTTATGTTTATATGCTACATGGTAATAGGCATCATCATTCTTGGTGGCTATCATTTAATTCAAGCAAAGGGTAGTCAATGTTTCTTCCTCTGCATGCTCATCATTTTTCTATCTCCAATGTACATAAATACCGTTATTTTATGGTTTATTTATTTTTGTGACAGGGTCTCACTCTGCAACCTAGAACTCACTCAGAAAAGTCATATCTGATGAGAATGGCAAAAGTCATAAAGCCAGCATAGTTGCTTAACAAAGATCCAGGAAAACTGAGCAACATGATGGCCACCATACCACTTTTGATCACCATGTTTTGCATACATAGGGAACTTTTAATATTTGTACAACTTTGGAATATTGAATTGATGAAATTTTTTTCTATGAATTATTTCTGTTTTCTCTCAGTAGTACTACCTCTAAACTTTCCCACAATTGTCCTGAGCATTCTACCCCTCCCACTTTAAGGAAGATAGCCTTATCTACTTGAAGGTCCTTCTTCTGCCTTGGAGGTTATAACATATATAAAGAATTCAGAGAGTTTTTTTTTTATGAGGCTAGGAGATGTTCTTAAAGCATCTCCCTCTGTACTTATTAAAGAACAGGATAATCAAAAGAAAATAAACTTTAAAAGCTCAACAAGATTCAGTAGAATGGAGGAGTCGGCCACAGATGAAATTACAAGACTCTTCCTACTATACACTCAATCAATTATGTGGCATATACAGCAACAAAGTTAGATTAGCTAAAGTTAACTATGTTTTACACAGGGATTTATATTAACAGGCAAAGAATAATGTAAAAAGATGATAAAAGAAATGAGGTGTCAGGACCTCCATTTCTTAGAAAAATTAGCTCATGCAGAACAACTGTGGTGTCAGATGAACAAGGAACAAAAGAATGACAGGATTAGACATATAAATAAATTCTATAAAAATATAAAGTGTAAGCATTTTATTATGTCAGAATCTGGATAATATCTACAGCTGCTTTGGCTTAAAAACTTTGCTTGGGCACATGACTATTAACAGTTAGTAATATGTTTCTCAGACGTACAATCTGCCTGGGCTGGCTTGGAAATTTTCTTTCTGTCTAACATCCTTTAAGCCACAAGAGCTACCAACCTAAGAATAAGCTGCCATGTGTCCCTATATTCTTTAAAATTGGATTATGGAGTGGGTAAGTAAAAAGTATTATAAAAGATAGCTCTGTTTATCAATGATGACAAAGTAAGGAAAATAATTATAAAAGGTAATTGTACTGTTTCAGTTTATCAATGAAACTTATGACCAGAGATGTGAAAGAGAAAATGTTAAACACATGCATAAAAATAATATTGTAGTGATCAATGTTTTATAACAACATAAACTGATCCCTACTTACTGAATTTGTATAAATAAAGGATCTAATGGCTAGTCAGTCAGGCTGCAAGATTCTCACCACCACCATAGCCTGACTCACTTTCTTCTTTACCAACACCTTATCTCCTGTATAGAACCCGGCAACTCCACCCACTGGGGCTGGCCCTGACACTCACTATGTAGAACAAGGTGGACTTGAACTTGTAGAGATCCATCTTATTCTGCCTTCCACATGTTCAGATTAAAGCCATGCACCATTACACCCAGTGAATCTACTTTAGATATATATATTGTACAATATAGTAACCCCTTATAAAATTACCTCTGGAATATAAAGATATTGAAAATATACTGAGATGGTGAAAAATTATTATTTCCTAAGCTATTTTTTAAATATATTAATATTTGTTTGTTTATTTATTTACTTAGAATGCATTTATTTGGTGAGTACTACCTGGCAGGTCATGTACATGCCAACAAACACCAACACTGGCCCTGATAGTCTTTTTGGTGTTTCTAACAAGTTGGGTATATGTTAATCAAATGATTTTACAAACAAATGTCAAGTTTCAATTCTAGAGAAAGGAAACTGTGTTTCTAAGAAATCTTTGCTATTAGGGGTTAAGAGATCAGCCAAATAAAGCTGAAGTTGAGACCCTATGCCTGAGTGATAGCTACAAAGACACAAAAATAGGAGAAAAACATCTTCAATAAAAATACCAGATATCTTGCTGCAACATATACTTAGACAAAAACACAGATATTTATGTATCTATACTGCAAAAATGAGGAACAGCCTGGGGTTAATTTGGACTAAAGCAATGGTAGTGAGATAAACTACATCTCAAGAAGGTTTTAGTTTCATGATGAAATGACTTACCTGGATACAGGGATATGCATTACTGAGATTATATGGTATGCTGATCCAGATAGAAAGAAATTACTTCTAAATCAAAGAGACAGTTCAACATAGAGCTATCACAGATAGTGCAGAATATTTAGGCTTAAAAACATTTTTAAAAAGTAGTCACATAGATTTATTGATAGGCTATGCATGAAGGAGAGGAGAGGCAAGCTTGTCAGTTATGACTTGTAGCATTCTAGATGGTACTCTAGGATATTGACTGACACACATTTTAACATGGAATATGGGAAACATGCATATTTTGAGTAAAAGATAAAGGGCTTTTTGAAATGAGGTTTACCTTCATATAGCTTTTAGCATAAAGAAAGAGACACCAACAAATATTAATTGAACATAATAGCAATAAATAATGAGAAAGGATGTATAGTTCAAAAGTGTGATAACCTACAACTAATCAAAAAAATTAGACACAACTGTAAAATGAGAGCAAAATTACAGCTAAAGAGAAAACAGAAAGATAAATGTTCTCAATCTGCTAATGGCTTCAAAAGTTTTGATAAAGCCCTTTTATTCAAACAATGTTTGTCTATGTCCCCCATTGCTTTACTTAATATTTTACATTTTTAAATCATGGTTTATCATTATTTTATGTTCTATCCCAAATATAGCATGGTCTTCCTATAAATTAAAACAAAATATGCAAATGTGCTTGAAAATATGCTTTGTATTTTCAAAATTGGGCTTTCAGTTTACTGAAACTTTTGAAATTGTATACATTTTTAAATTTTATTAATATTTAACTCATGTTTCTCTGTTATACTTATTTCTCTTTATGCATTCTTCTTTATGGATTTAGAGTTTAAAATGGAAGAAAAGAGATACAGAATAAAGCTACTAAGGCCAGTCACATGACAGGGCTGTTCCTTGATGAAAGTCTAGAACAGAGGCTGTGATATGAAGCTGTGAAGTTGAAGTCTTGATTGCCTTGGAGAACCCAAGATGTTAGAGATTCCAAAGTTGTGGGGAGTTAACAACTGGAATCAGCACCCCAAAATAAAGTTTGTTACAGTCAACAAGATGAACAGAGTTGGAGATCTGAAGAGTTTTGTTATCAGACATGGAAATGCAGAATTTTAAGTTACCCACCTGGTTTTTGGTCTTGCTTTTCCAGTATTTACTCATTATGGTCCCTTCTTGGAGTTTTGGAATGGTTATGTATATTCAGTGTCATTATATGTTAAAAGCATATGATCTGCTTTTTATTTTAATTATTGCAGGGATATTACAGTTAAAAAAATTGCCAGGCTTCTCAAAAGAGACTTAGGATTTTGAAACCAGTTTGAGACTGTTATAGACTATGGGGACATTTGAAATTGTACTGAATATGCACTTAGGGAGTGAAATGTGGTGGTTTTAAAGAAAATGGCCCCTGAAGGAACTGGCACCATTAAGAGGTGTGGCCTTGCTGGAGGGTGTGAAGGAGTCACTATGGGGGCTAGCTTTGAGGTCTCCTTTGCTCAAGCTTCCCTCAGTGTGACAGTCAGTCAACTTCCTGTTGCCTGTTATTCAAGATGTAGAACTAAGTTTCAGCACCACCTCTGCCTGCATGCCACCATGATGGTAATAGACTGAACCTCTGCAATTGCAAGGGAGCCATCCCCCTTACATGTTTTCTTTGTGAGAGTTGTCATGAACACGGTGTCATTTCACAACAATGAAAACTTAATTAAGACAAAAAGGTTCAGGCTTTTTGTGGGAAATTTTGGTAAAGAAGATATGAGATTCTTACTAGCATATTCTTGTACCTCTCTATTTTCTTTAGCTTATTGTGGGCCTTGGGACTCATACCCGGAAGTCTGGAGTGGATGAAATAGAGGAACTCCTTCCCCCATGGCCAACATCTCCCTTTTCATGATTAATTCTATAGATAAAGAATGATCAGCACCAAATCATTACACAGTACAGGCATAAACAGAATAAACCAAGACTTATACTTTTAATTTTAAAGTGTCAATAAATACACATTAGATTTGTGATGTGGTAGAAACTGAAGACCCAGAAGTTGAAACCAAGCTATAGAACCAGATTATTGATAGCTCAAAATAATATGCATAAATGTATTATATAATACAGGCATCATATAAATACACAAGTTTTTAATGTGTATTTTAAAACATAAAATAATATTTTACATTAATGGTTAACAACATACCAGGAAAAAGGTATTGCAAATTTTTAAGAGTCCTATAATTTTTACATACTTAAGATTAGCCAGAAATGTAATAAAATGATTATTCATTACTTGTATATTGATTGCATTTCATGTTTTAGCAGAGTGGGTAATTGCTACAAGACAAAAATAAAATAAAAGCTGTCAAACTTCAGCTCTTGGCATCATTTTAACAGCATTTACAAATGTGAGTTACCACATTAATATTTCATATTCAGCTCAGTTCTCCCAGAGGCCATCATCACTTAAAATGTCCTTTAAATACTGTTGAATCTTTTTAATTTTCTTGGAATTATAAGTTGTAATAACTCACCAAGCAAATTGTCTTTAGCATTTTAAATCATATTTCTGATAATGTAAAAATTATCTGAACATTACCACATTCTCGTATAATCTGAAACTTCATTTTTATTTCATAAAACAATATGAAATAGTTGACCATAGTCTTCTATTGTTATTTTCATCACTAATAGTTTATCATGTACCATGATAAATGTATAATTTCAAAGGCTATGTAATTAAACATCAGTCTAAGATGCAGAATTTGTATTTACTGTGCCTTAATCATTGCATCATTGTTAGGAATTGTTTGAGTCCACAAATAATGATTTTTGTGTTTATGTTTCTTTTGTTTTGTCAAGGATGGTTCACAAAGGACTCTGAAATATTATGAAGAATCACTTCTGTTGCTGATAATGAAGACAGGTGAAAGAAAACATAGATATATCCTCAAATAAAAAATTTATTTTTTCTCTGTCAAATAATGATAATTTTAACTATAGGAAGAGAAAAAGAGGAGTGCAAGAGATTGTTTAGTAAGAAAATTTTACTGCTGCCTAGAGATAAAGCCCATAAATTCAAATTAAAAAAAAGATGGGGAGACACTCATCTGTAATCGTGGACATTATTGAGGAAAAGAGAGGCAGAAACAGGTGTTTCTGAACCAAAAGCTCATAGGCTACCTAGAAGTAACAGGGTATATGTTAGAAAAGACCTAACTTCAGAAAGTTGTCATGTGAACTCCATCATGAGTGTTCCCATACACACACACACACACACACACACACACACACACACACACACACACACACATACTGGAAAAATAAATAATTAATGTAAAAGAAATTGAAAGACTAATAACTGCACTTTTCAGTTTCCTGACTATCAAATGCCAATAGACAAGTTCTATTTTAAATAAAGGGTGGGTATGAATCTGAGAGGACTGATAACTGAGTTTGATGGAGTGTGTGTGTTATCTATATACATATATATTTATTTATATACATATGTATTAAGAAATACTTAATGGAAAAAATAAAATATAATGAAGTATCACTAAATGAGTATAGGCACAGGTTTTTAGAAGCCAACAGAAGAAAAAAATTTAAATTTCACCTGAATAATCAAGATACCTGTATATTTAATAGACAACAAATTAATACACACCTGTGAATTGTTAGGAAAATAATTGTAACTTCCAAATAAGTTACTAACCAATTGAATTCCAATAGTGAGCCTGTTTTCCATATGTGTGGCCTGACAACCTTTGACTCTCAAACACTAACTAAAGAATTCCCCTGACTTTACCAGAAGGTATCTGTCTTCACCTACAGCAAGTTTATGTGGACAACAACAGGTAATTCAACACACATAGGTTACTTAACCACTATTGCAACACTTTGTGTTGGTCTCCCTTTAAAGGTGTTGCATAAGGCATCCTTTATGCCCCTGTATACACCAAAATCAAAATAAGAATGAAAGTGAGTCAGAGATTTGATTTTGACTTTCCTGTTGAGCAAGCTATTAAAACTACTGTGTCAGCAGCATAAGCTGCAAAATGAAGAGGGCTTGGTGACAGTAAAGGCTTAAGTTGGACTGTCATGGTGTGCTACATGAAAATTATGGGTTAATAAATGAGCATGTTAATATATATTATATATACACTCAGACTTCAAGGTTTGCCTATTGGTTATGAGAGTGGTTAAAGTCACAACTGACTTATTTAAAATACATTGTACAAAAAGAAATAGAGAAAAAAAACCCTGAATTGTCAAATTATATATTATACACTTGTTTGGAACAAATAAAAAGGTTGATTTTAAAATATTCTTATAAGAATAAGATTTATAGTGTAGTAAGGAATTATGCTGTTCTTTGAAGATGGTGAGAATAGATTGTTTACTAAGGGCTGTGATTTTGCTTGTCCTAGTAAGCTGCCTAGGTTTCCAGTCACAGGCATGATTTGCCTCCTGCTGAGTGGGCCTTACATTTAATTAGACAGCTGCTGGTTGCCACCAGCATGTGCATGCCACCTTTTTATTGCATTTTTATCCTTATCTTTCTATGCTGATAATTGTTGTGGGTAAAAGGTGTTGCAGCTTGGGTCAGACTGTTTAATTGATTCTCTCTCATGACAATTTGTATAGTATTTTCTGGAACCACGTAAACTAAATCAGCAGGTCAGATCCAGCTCAAATCATCTATCTTAGGATTTCTATTGATGTAAAAAGACACCATGATCATGACAACTCTTACAAAAGTAATAACATTTAATTGAGGTGGCTTATATTATCAGAGGTTTAGTCCTTTATCATCATAGTGCAGCATGGTGGCATGAGGTCAGCCTCGGTGCTTGAGTTGGGAGTCATACAGCTTGATAGGCTGACAGCAGGAAGTGGTCTGAGACAGTGGGCAGTATCTTGAGCATATATGAGTCCTCAACGTCCAACTCTACAGTGACATACCTCCTCCAAGAATACCACACTTCATTCTACAAGGCAACACCTTCTAATAGTGACACTGCTTTGGAGGACAATTTTATTTCAAACAGCCACATCATTCTAATCATGTGTCAAAGTATGTGATATTAGAGGTCCACTCGTCAATCCTGAAAAATGATCAAAGGCTATTTTGAAAATCTATATTTAAAGGTTTTCTACGGTTGGTATTTCAATTTTTTGTTATTCTGTGGTTCTTATGGAGAGCATTATTGTCAAGCACAAGTGACTTAAGTTCCTGTCTTTACTATAAATAACATTTTTTGAATGGTTGCATTTTTATTTTTATTTTATATTATTTTATTTATTTTATTTTATTATTATGAACAAAAAAGTCACACTTTCTATCCTTGTATATCCTTATTCAAGGTTCCTTCCCCCTCCCACCATATCAGGTCATTCTTTCTTCTCCACAACTCTCCATCCCCCCCTGGGCAGGCAGTCCCAAGGTGCCACTGTCTCAATATTGCTTAGATCAGCATCCACTCCTGGCAGATTCAGTTTTCTTCCTCCAACCTCAAGACTGAGTCAGGTGTTCCTCTATGGGGAGTGGGATCCAAGGAGTCAGTCCAAGGTGTTTCTGATCCCAAGCTGTTCAGTGGTTGTGGTTTGCAGTTTGGGCATGCTTTGCTTTTTTCTTGTTTGTTTGTTTGTTTAGAGTCCACTAATGAGTGAGTACATTCCCTGCTTATCTTTCTGTGTTTGTAATAGCTCACTCAGGAAGATATTCTCCAATTCCATCCATTTGCCTGCAAATTTTAGGATATCATTTTTTCTTACTGCTGAGTAGTACTCCATTGTGTAGATGTACCACAGTTTGTTAATTTATTCTTCAGTTGAGGGGTATCTAGGCTGTTTCCAGGTTCTTGCTATTATGAATAATGCTGCTATGAACATAGTTGACCTAATGCTTTTGGGGTGCAAATGTGTGTCTTGAGGGTATATGCTCAATAGTGGTATTGCTGGATTTTTGGGGAGATTGATTCCCAGTTTTCTGAGAAACTGCTATACAGCATTCCAGACTGGCTGAACAAGTTTAAACTCCCACCAACTATGGAGGAGTATTCTCCTTGATCTGCATCCTCTCCAAGTTATTGTTAATGAAAATTCATTTTTAAACCAAAGAATTTTAAATTTGAGCTAAAGTAATTTGAAGCATCTCTGCACTTAACAGAAATTAGAATATTAGTGTTACTTTAGACTTTATATATACATATATATACATAGTTATGTTCTTTTTCAAAAGAAACTGTAAAAATTGTTAATCTCTTTTAAACATACATATTTTTCAATATTTTAAGGAGTTGAACAATATTTTATTATTTACTCTAGCATCAGTTTTGTAGGTATGAAAATGAGGCAATTAAAAATGAGTACAAGGAGAGGGGAGGCTAAAATATATGTGTTTCTAAAAATATTTGCAGTCCAGTATTGTTACCAAGGTGAAATTAAAATATTTTGTTTTATCAGACATGGTATTTTAGAGTAAAATGTGCCTGTTTAAACACCTAATGTCATTAACTTGGGAAATTCAGTGAGAATGTTCTCCTGTGTGATAGAGGAAGGGAACATGATCACTCCCTCCATTGTGTAGTCATAATCCATTTTGAACTATCTTGGAAAAAGTGTTCAGGTGTCTGTGAAGACTATGCTATGCTTCCTCAGCAAACTAGAACAAAAGGGTGGGGGGAACGGTTTTAGCTATCAGGCTGCAGATAGTTCAAGTGAAATATTGCATAACAAATTATTTTTGGCAAAGCAGTTTCCTCTTCAGAATTGAATATCAAAATGTGGTTTCATTTTTCCATGAGTGTGTTACAAGTTCCACTCTATGTGACGTCTGAGATCTTGGTTTAGGATGTGAACTAGGAAGGACCAGGTCACAGTGATAGTGCTTCACAGATTTATTAATGTATCAGTCACTTTTCTAATAAGAACTTTATGTAAAAAGAATTCATGCCAACAATTCCCTACTTACTCTTGTGTCACCATTAAGATTGTGATTCAATAACTAATTTATTGATTAGTCCAATAGTTAAATTTATATAATCCAGTTTGATTAAGTCAAAGAAATAAATTATACTTAAACTTAGTTATAATTTTGGGGAGAATATATGAAAGAGCAAAAGAACATTTGAAGAGGTCAGATAATATTATAATATTTTGTCATAGGAAAAGCTCAATTTTCAAAACTGTAATCCTGAATTGAAAGTAAGTTCTAAACTCATTCTGTTACACAAAAGGGCTTTAAAATATCCTATAATCAGAGTTATGATCTGAGATCTAACTTCATTCTTTTTGTCTAAGTATTTACATCTCAGCTTATTGATATGTTTTTAAGCTCTTTTTCTTTAAGATATCATCAGTTTTAAGTAGATAAGTAGACTCTCCAGAGATTGCTTTAACTGGAATAATATATATACATATACAAAGAAAATTTTAATAATGCTAACTCTCCTAGGTATTCAAGTTTATTTATATCAGAATAACAATAAATTAAAATTGGTTAATAAAATATTCATATAGGGCTAAATTGGAAACTGCTATGATCAGAATGCCCTAGGCTTTGAACCTTGTAGCAGATGAAGACAGACAAGGACAGTTCCGGTGAATCTGACTTGTTTACATGAGTCAGAGTTTAATTCTCAGTTTGTGAAGATGGGGAAGCTTTTCCACTGTCAATGTTTACCCTGCTTTAGAAAACCATTGTGGTACACGGGGAGGTGCTTAATCTTAATGCAAATTGATACACCATGTTTTGTTGGTACTCATGGGGGACCTGCCCTTTCCTAAACCAAAGAGAAGTGGATTTGAGTTCTGGAACAGGTGAGTCATGGAAGAGGAGGGATGAGAAAAGAAGAGGGACTGGAAAGAATAGCCCAGATGTAAAAAAAATAAATAATAAATTTATTAAAAATATTATGTTTCTTAGTTAAGATATGAATAACAATACATTATCAGGCATGTTATAAAAATATGTTGGTAGTTACATTTGTTATTAACTAATCTGTAAGACTCTAAATTATATTAAAATATTAAAAAAAGAAAACCATTGTGGTATGCATTCACTGAGTTTAATTAGTTAGTTTTTGTTTCTTTGAAACATTGTCCTTACTTATTGTATTGTCCATTTTCTTCATTTGCCTGGCTATTTTTATCATTTACTAGACCCAAATCTATTGGTAGTGGCATATACCTTTAAAGCCAGCACTTGGTTGGCAGAAGCAAATGTATCTCTGTAAGGTCAAAACCAGCCTGGTTTACAGAGAAAATTCCAGGATAGGCTCTAAAGCTACACAGAGAAACCCTATCTACAAAAACAAAAACAAATATATATATATATATATATACATATATATATATATATTAGGATTTCTCACTAGGTGTGCTTTTATTTTGTTTTTCTTGGTTTTGGCGGGTGTTGTATCAGTTTTTTGTTTGTTTTGTGAAATAACAAAGTTGGGTAGGTAGGGAGTGGAGAGGATCTGAAAGAACTAGGAGGTGAGAGTATAATCAAGATTTTTTTATATCTTTTTATATTTTTAATTTTTTATTATGAATAAAGTCATATTTTTTATCCATGTATGTCCTTGTTCAAACTCCCTTCCCCCTCTCACCCCTTCCAGTCACTCTCTCTTCTCCACATTACTGTATCTTCTCCCCAGCAAGGGCAGGAGGTCTCAAAGTCACAATATGGTTTACTTCAGCATCCACTCCGGGCAGATCCACTTTCCTCACCCCAACATCAAGACCGGATCAGCTGTTCCTCTGGAGGGAGTGAGATCCAAGGTGCTGGTCCAAGGTGTTTCAGATCCCAAGCTGTTCAATGGTTGTGGTTTGAAGCATGGACATACTTTGTTTTTTGCTTTTTTGTTCCAAGTACACTAATGAGTGAGTAAATCCTCTTTATCTTTCTGGGTTTGTGATACCTTGGTCAAGAGTGTATCTTCCAAATCCATCCATTTGCCTACAAATTTTAGGATATCATTTTTTCTTACTGCTGAGTAGTACTCCAGTGTGTAGATGTACCACAGTTTGTTAATCCATTCTTCAGTTGAGGGGCATCTAGGTTGTTTCCAGATTCTTGCTATTACGAATAACGCTGCTATGAACATAGTTGGGCTAATGCCTTTGGAGTGCGAATGTGCATCTTTAGGGTATACGCCCAGAAGTGGTATTGCTGGATCCTTGGGGAGATTGATTCCCAGTTTTCTGAGAAGCCACCATACTGCATTCCAGAGTGACTGGAAAAGCTTATATGCCCCACCAACAATGGAAGAGTGTTCCCCTTGCTCTGCACCCTCTCCAGCATAGGCTGTCATCTGTGTCTTTTGTCTTAGCCAATCTGACAGGTGTAAGGTGGTTTTATTTGCATTTCTCTGATGGCTAAAGATGTTCAGCACTTTTTCAAGTGCCTTTCAGCCATTCGTGATTCTTCCCCTCTCAGGTATGTGTGTAATCACTCGCTTTAGTACAAGTTCTTATACCAAACATTCCTTGATTAATTTAGTAAATATACTTTAGTAATACATAGAAAGCTCAAACGCAATGCCACAATGCCGCAAGCAACAATAAGGGAAAATTATAATTGGCTATACTGTTGCAAAAATAAAATGGCCAGGAAAAGGATTACCTTCTATAGCAAGGTGGATTAAAAACTGCCCTGCTGTACCTTACAGAGCTTGTTAGGATCTTAATCGAGGTTTAATGCCATCTAGTGGCAAACTTCTCCGAGTCAAAATTTCTAATGCAGAAAATTCCAGGCCCCTGAATTAACAATTGATATTGTCTTTTGTTTCCTATAAAGTCTGGAATGTTTCATCAGCACCTATGAGAGGTCTTCTCATACATTCCACAGCTTGGAACTCTACACTCCAACAGGCTGTCCTAATTTGCTTCTAGTGTACACCCCATAGTCAGGTCAGGGTATTTTTCAAGTGTCTTATTTCAGCCTGAATTTCAGGTAAATTGTGTGTACTTGACCTTCAAAACTGGAGAATTCTGAGCATTCCTTGCACATTCCTGCCAAACCTCTCCTTCCTAAGCAGCCTCATAAAGAGAGTTGGGTCTTGGCCAAGAATGAATTTTTAGCCAGTTTCTAATATCTTTGCTTTGTCCAAAGGCAATATTGTGGCTAGGATCATCTTGTCATAGCTGCAGTAATAGGAGAATTTGCTAGGAGTAAAGAAAGAGAATTTTGTGGATGTTGTGCAGTCCCATTTCTATGCCTGAGCACTAGGGATTCCTTGGGATCCCTGCCATGATACTGGACAAAACAGCATGGTAGAAAGCCTGTGTTTAAAAATGCCAGTGAGGAATGAGGAGTGAGTCAACCTCTGAGAGATCTCAATTCTTGAAAAACTTACACTTAACCTTCAAAAATACATTGAGATTTCAGCATCTTACATCTTATCTGCTGTTTTTTTTTTCCTTTTATATTCTGTCAAAGAAAATAGCTTGCATCTCCACTGTGTTTGTAGAGGGGCTTTGTACTATTTGTGATCTGCTTCATCAGTTGCCTGACAACCACACTTTTCTGACGTAATCCATCGTAGTTGCTTCTAAGAGACCTGGAGACCAAAGGAGGCTCAGCCAGTGCAAACTGGTGATAACTAGTGCCTTTAAACAAGTGCTCCTAAGCACTTCCACATAAACCAATCTGGGGCCTGAGACTGTGGCCTTGATGAGGGCAAATTCCGGATTCAACATTCCTACACCAGATAGAGTCCAACACCTGAAGCCACCACAGATATCAATAAATCAAAGCTCATTACCCTGGCTGGGAGAGGGTCTGGGGTAAAAAGAATTTAAGATTTTCTCCTCCATAATAAAATTGATCTTTCTGGGTTCAACTTGTTCTGGTCCGGGAGGGAGGTGGAGTCATTGCCTCTGTGCCATCTTGTACCCCCTCCCCTAAGGGATAAGCAGGGTCCTGAGCACATAGGCAACCCTGACTCAGGACCCCAAACCAGGAGCACAACAATCCACAACTACTGTGATGTAAAGCTTCTTCATTTCTTTTCTGTCAATTAAAGTAAGAATATCAGATTCCAGAGAGTTTGTTCATCATACATAGAAATAGGATGCACACTAATCATGTTGAACTATAGTTATCTGTACATTAGTTTTGCTTCTGTATAAGTATCTTGTTAACAGGGTATGTTACATTCTAGTGTTTGTGACACTTCTGTAGTCTATGATGAGTTGGTCATATGTCTGTCATTAGCAGCATTGTGAATACTTCTGAGGAAGTGAATAAATCTTACGTGCCACTACACTAACACTAGACCTCATATCTGATGAATATTTTCTGTGAAGCAGTCACTTGTTTATGTGCTAGCAGTGTGTAATTGTGTTTGGCATTACTCTCGGCTACAGAAAGTAGGCTTCAGAAGTATGCAGTCTTTCTAGTAAAATATAAAACCTTGCTTACAGTTATGATTTGCATTTAGATTAAAGTTCTTCTCTATGCAACTTGAAATTCTTAATAATTCTGAACTTGGGCTTCAAGCAAAACCTGAAAGATAGTGCAGTATATGACCATGTAGTGGGGTTAAAGGGTGGACTTAGGTCTGTGGGGGATGAGAGGGTAGCTAACCAAGAAGGCAGAGAATATAGTTTGGAGAAACAGGGTTGCTCTGTGTCCCTTCAAAAGTCAGTGCGATCTAAAGCCATATTAACAAGTGCGATAATAAAATATATGGTGTTTCTGGCTACAAGAAAGGAGTAATTGCACGTCTTAGCAGTTTTGTTCACCATGAAAAGAAGACCCTCCATTACCAGAGCCTATTATTCATCATCCAAACAAAAATTGACTGTTCCCTTCGAGGATCTGCAAGAACTGTCAATGTCGATGCATAAACAAAATGTCAGGATAATTTATTTTGTTTCATTTTTTTTTAAGTGTGGCAGATAGGCTTTGGAAAAGTGCAGTAATGCTGGAAAGCAAATATCCACTACCTCCAAAACAGAAATTAAGGAGAAAATGCAATTTCCTTATGAACCTAAAATTAATTTGGAAAGCTACTTTAAAATTATTTTCATTTCTTAATCCAAGATATAGAGATAAATGCATTAACAGACATTTCAAATTATAGGAATATCATAAATTCCCTTTTGACTTCTTAAATAGATTCCTCAAATTACAGGATATGTCAGAGCAATATTAAAATATCATTGTCTAACTTTTAATTTAAAATTAACTTTAGGGTTACATGAAACAAAATTTTATTAGTTAAAAATATTCTTAAGAGTACTTGTAGGGGCATCATTAGAAAAGAATTTTCTCAACTTTAGAAACTCACAACTATTACTTGTCAAGATTTTCTGATATCACTTTTAAATTAATTATGAGGAAATTAAGCTGTTACATAAAATTTGATATCCTAAGAAATTTTTTAAAACTGTACACCAGAATTGTCTTTGGTATAAAGTTAATAGATATTTTATCTTATTACCTAAAATTATATGACCAAGTTTTACTGTTTTAAGTTATTTTACTTTGCATCTTATTGTACATTTATGCTATCATTAACTCTATATTATTAAGTATTGCAATATATGATATTCTAAAATTAATTTTATTGTTTTGGTAACTTTAGCATTATTTTATATTTTTTATTTACTAGGTACCCCACATTAGCATTCACAGATATTTAACAAGTTTGTAACTGAAACTTCAAACAGATGAATTGAATAAGAACAGTCAGCTAGAGAATAGTGTGAATCTACCACAGAATCCAAGATCTCATCTAGGCTATGTACTAGTTCTGGATTATGGAGTCAAAACTGAAGATTAAATATGTGTAACAACCTTGTCAAACTAACAAAAATGAAAAAGATCTATGTCTTCTTGAACAATACAGAACTTGTTACTTAATGTTGCTTTACTGAAAAATCATTATTAACCACCAGAAGAGAACAGCTTACTAATAAAGCCTAAGACACATACCTTTCTGCTTAAAGGTGCTTTGCTACAGTAACTGATCCTAACTTGTATCCACTCAACAATGGTGTTTTTCCCTTGTACCTTAATAGTCTGGAACCTGATGTTTGCACCGCCTCCTCTTCATGGAGCTTGCCTGAGAGTTCTCATTTGTTCTTTCTGCCTAGCTTCCTGAAGTAGTATTATACAGGATATAGCTAACATGGGAAATATTCAAGAAATTGAGGATTATACCAGACACAATGACACACCTCTAAGCCTAGTATATAAAAGGCTGAAATGGGACCATTGAGAGTTTAGAAGCAAGTTTAGTGTGCAAAGTCACTGCATAGCCCGTGAGAATTACATAAACAAGAGCCTGTCTTGATGAGTGTGTGTGTGTGTGTGTGTGTGTGTGTGTGTGTGTGTGTGTGTGTGTCTTGGAAGATGTGGATACAATCGTTACTAAGAATTACTTTTGCAGTGTAGAAAGTTGAAAAACTCCTGAGTCAAAATCACCTGAGTTCAAGATCATCTGGATGCAGGTTTGTTTTCGAGAATCTCAATAACCAAGTAAACTGCTGGAATGGTAGAGGAATATTAAAGAATTTGTTTCATAGTTTCAAAAACCTGTGGGATCCAAATGTTCATTCAATCAGACCTTCAGTAGGCTAAGATTTAAAATAGTACCAGAACTTTCTCCATAGTTAGTAGATGGCCATCTTCCCTTCAAGTCTATTTTTATCAACATCACACACACACACACACACACACACACACACACACAGAGAGAGAGAGAGAGAGAGAGAGAGAGAGAGAGAGAGAGAGACAGAGAGAGAGAGAGAGAGAGAGCTGCTTTGAATGTCTGTTTCTTTTCTTTTAAAAAACTTCTCCTTTTAAAATATAAATCATTAGATTTGATTTGGGGCTTAATTTTACTTGATAATATCTGTAAAGATAACATCTTCCCTTCAAAGGAATCATAATTGAACAGTCTAGTTGAATTTAGTTAGTTAACTTAATTAACAGTTTGGCTAAAATGTGAATTTAGGGATAACACTTTTAACCTGTTACACTGCTATATGCTTTAAAGTATTTTCATAGCATGTCAATCAGGACTAAAAATATGAAATAAATACAAAGAAAAATATGGTAACTTTTATAAGAGACATTGAAATGTTCAGTTTTCTAGAACTCTGTTGCATATCCATTTCAATGTACCTAAAACATTGAATAAATACTAAGAATACATATAATAATGTACTGGATACTTTATAAGAGGGAAAACCTGAAAAACAAAATGTTCCATGTAAAGGATTTTTGTTGTTTTCTCTTTTACTATGAAAATGAACTGGGTAAAAGAACACAATTTAATATAGAATACTATTTAATCATTTTATTCTTTACCTAAACATGAATGTTGAGATAGTACAATATTAATTTTTTACAGAAAGGATACAAAAAGAGAGAGTCCTCAGGCTGAAAATGTTTATACAGGTAACAGTACCCCTAAAACTTGATCTCTGCATCTTAAATAATTTATAGTGTCACTTGATTTCCAAGGGCTTTTAGAACAATTGTCACAGCTGCAAAGAAGTATGCATCTATTCATGAGAACAAATGCTGTTAGCCCACATTCTCAAACAAGACACTCAAGTGTAAAGCATATATCTATGAAAGAAAATCCTCTAAATCTAAGGATTTGTGTAGAAGTAGAAAATGTTCCCCCTGTCTCTGAGGAAAGTTATTCAGATGCAACATTTTTTTGTATGTGTTCTATATGTCTTGAATTGGAGCCTTAGTATATTCTGTGAAAACTTAACAACTTCCATAGAATGCAGTCAAATGAAAAGCTTAATTATTTCATCTCCCAAATGTTATCAAGCTAGGAACAAAATATGTGATTTTAAAACTAAGTTACTGTTTACCCGGCTAAGTTCAAAACTATTTTATTGTCAAATGAAGCAATCTTTTTTTGTTTGTTTGTTTTTCTGAGCTTACATGTGAGTACATGTCAAGTAACAGTGCAATGTGAACCTGGAGGATTGTTTAGTTAATATAAAATATAAGTACAATCCAATCAATTAAGCATTTGAAACAATTACTTTTACTATGGGAGTAGGTAATTTAAACCAAGCAACTTACACTGAAAGTTATATTTTAGTTATAAGTTGGTTGCAATTGAATGCTAATTTTTCCATATGCCCACACCATAGTGGACAAGTAAGGAGAATGGTGTGGTTTTTCTTGACAGTTGCACTAGGCAGAATAATAAAATGGGTCTCATGAATCCTATGTCTGACATTCATAATTTTATATAATCTTTTCTTGAATGCAGACAGAAATTTTATCTTGCTTTTTAACCAATAGAATATAACATAAAGGAGAGAGATTATTTCAATATAACTAAGATTTCTCATGCAAAAGAAGATTAGCCTCAGTCTCTCTGACATAAGCAGGTAATCCTCTTTAAGAAGCATCATCAGAGCATCCCCAAAGGGTGAAATGAGATCAGTAGATGATCTCCTGCAACTCCGAAGAGTTACAGCTGCCTGTGAACTATTGCCTCTAAATTCAGGCTCCAATCACTATTAACAGAAATCCTACCCAAAGGATGAACTGCATTCTGTCAGCAACAGAATAACTGAGATGACTCCAAGTTCCATCCACTATTGACATTTTCACCAAAGCCTGTGCCAATTAAGATGATCTCACATTTCAACTGTCCCCAAATCCTGATGCATGCAAACCATAAGATTATAAACATGGATTGTCATAAATCACTATTTGAAGTCATTTATTATATAGCTGCTAAAATTAATATAGCAATAATGAGATTCATCAAGACAAAAATATGAAGATTTCACTGTTTAAACATTGTCACTACATTTTACATAAAGCTTAGCATATTTACATATTTATCATACTGCTTATGTTTATAAAAATGTCTCCATACATTCTCATCAATTCAGACAGTGATTTGTTAAGACGTGCACAAGTAAAAAATTCATTGCATGCAAATATCTGTTGTTAAGTTATAAAGTCAGTGTTGCTTGGCCGAAGGTCAGATTTGCCCCAGAGCTTCAAAGTATCAGAGCTTGTAAATACTTGCTCATTTCAAAATTCTGACTGTATCAGTGTTCTCCCCCATTCCTTGTTAGGTCATATGGCATGCATTCAAGTTGGGAGGAAGCATTGTAATTCTATGTAAATATAAAGTGAGTTGTTGATGGATTATTTTGAAGTTTGGATGGATTAAAACTATAAATCAAAAATTATTTCATGTAATTTATGTCAATAGACAGCAATTCATTGAGGCAAAGAGCCATGATTATTTATGGGGTAAAAATCAAATACAGTTTCATATTTGGTTTCAAGTAACTAATAAAATGTGAAATGAAACTTTAGGTGATTAAAAATGTATTAGTCTTATTATCAAAGTGTCAGAAAAATGTTTGTGGTAGTTTGCTCTGTTCTTGATGTCACTGTGAGAACTGCTGTACTCTTTAATTTTTTTTATGTAAAATGCTTTAAAGTGCTTTAAATCTGTTTTATGACCAGGATTATTATACATATATACTTACTTTAAATTAAGGTCTGATAATGTATAAGTGTCATATGTTTCATACATTATTAATTTCCAAACTCCAAATGAGAGGTTAGTTAATATACCATCTTATGTGTAGGCCAGAAGAACTGACACTTTTATCTTATTTTCTCCTAATACAGGAGTCTTACATGTTTGTTTCAAATGAAGTCTGCCATCCATTTTGAGTTAACTTTCATGAAAGGGCCAGGTTTGTAACTAAATAGAGTTATATTTTTATGTGTGTTTTCTGAATGTCTAGTTTTTCTAGTATCTTTTGTTGAAAATAAATTCTTGGTTCTATTGTACTGTATTGGGCAGTGATTAAAGTCTGGTTGACCCTTTTTGTATAGGTGTATTTCTAGGTTGTCTATTCATGAAGAACACAGTCATAAATATATTAGTTTGTATTTTTCTTTTGTTGTCTGCTCTCCTTTGTTGTCCTAATTGATGGTTTATTTGTATGAGTGTATATTTACATCATGGATTAGTTTTCACTGTACCCCATATTGACTTATAGCCTTGCTAATTTGGGTCATTTTGGTCCATGACTCCTGCATCATCCTCAAATTTTCTCCCTTGTTTTTTGGCTTACATAATGACTTTTTATTCCTTCTACCTTTATGCTAGACTTGGTCAGTTCTCCTAGATGTCATGGTTATTTTCATTGGAAAATGATGCATGTTATCTTTTCTACAGGATGATCTAATTTTTCTGATGTAATTTACCCCCAAGCAATTGTTTTCCTAAGCTCTCTCTCTTCAACACTGCTTTAATATCTACTCCATTTATTCCACCCCAGGCTTTTCACATGTAGAGACTCTAGGTCTCACTGCTAATCTTCATGTTTATTTAGACTGCAAATCAATGATCAAACAAGCAAACACAAGCTTTTTTTGTTTTAACTCATTGTTGGGGCTGTATGCTTGATTGCCTTAAAACTTGGATTATTCCATTCTGGATTCTACATTGAAGCAAAATAGTGCAAGATTCTAATATCAAGTGACTGATGAGATCTTGAATCATTGATTTTAATTATCTTACAACTACCACCAGACATGGGTCACTACTCCCTCCCAAGAAATCAGCAACACTAAGTTCCAAATTCTGCCAGGTCTCTTTGCAATCTCATGTTGCCTTCTTCTGTATGGTTCTCTCTAGTTATAATGCTCTGGCTGCCTCACATATAAGCATTAAATTCACATACTCAAATCTCTCTTTCACTTTCATTTTCTACCATAAACATATATTATAGTAGCAGACTGGAAAAAAGCACTTTGTGTTACGTTTAAAGTGTAGAATTTTATTTTCCAGTAATTCAATAACTTCTATTTAACAGCAAATACACGTTAGAGTTGTTGTTTATAAATATATGTGTATATGGCTCTTAATTATCTGTAATCTTTTAAAATATTTCTTCATAATATTTTATCATTAATGCTCTTCATAAAATAGGGCAAAAATATTTCCCAAATTTTCTACCTATTAATAGTAGTAACAAATTTCTAGAACAGAATAGTTAATGAAAATACTTATAGCAATTAGTAATAGTAGTAATGATAACTTCTGGACAATGAATAAAGCCCCAAGCATCAATAATAAATAACTATAAACATAATTGGAAATAAACTTGGGCATCGTTGATGATTACATATAGTCTTATGTTGTGAATGTTAGAATAAGAACCTTCTATTTTCTCTAAAATTTTGGAGTACATTACTTGTTAGGCACAGGACAATGTTGATGATGGTAATTTTGGTGAAATCTCACTTTAGTTAGATTTTAGAGTAAATATAAACATGAGCACTTCAGTTTTAGACTTAAACTTAGCCTACTGTAAATATTGGGATTAAAACAGTAACTCAGTATAACAGTGGGAAGTGAAGACTTGCCTACTATCAATTTCTTCATTTGCTTTCTCTGATATCCAAGTCCTAATATCAAAATATTAAAGATTTCTTAATTATGTGGATCAGAAAAAATATGTGTAGCTATATTATCTCCACTAAAATGTAGTAATAAAGATTAGTAGTTTGATGTCTAATCTTGGTTGTATTCGTATTGACTGCATCCACACCCATGAAGTAATTTCTTGGTGAATTACTTGAAACAGGAAGCCCTACCCTAAATCTGAACCATTCCTTCTTGTGGCAGCCCATATAAAAAAACATAAAGGAAGAAAACTTTTTTTTCCTGCATTTCTTCATCTTCTTTGGTGTGTGTGTGTGTGTGTGTGTGTGTGTGTGTGTGTGTGTGTAATATTTACTCAAAACATGGTGTTTTATTCTGTCTTATAAATGTGCGGTCTTAGCTTGGCTTATTTTTACCCAGCATTTCTAACTTAAATTTTCCCATCTACTTTTCCCTTCTAGACTTTTACCTTCTTCCTATAGACCTTTCTTTACTTTTTATTCATTCTTTGGCTTGCTGTGTTCCTGGGTAGCTGGCCCTGAAGTCCTCCTCTTTCTCTCATTCCTCCTTCTTTTGCTCCTAGATCTTGCTTTCCTCTTCCAAGATTTCTCTTCCTACATATTATATCTGCCTGCCAGCTCTTCCTATTCTTTCTCCTGCCTGGCTATTGGTTGTTCAGTTCTTTATTAGACCTATCAGGTGTTTTAGACAGATACAGTTATACAACTTCACAGAGTTAAATAAATGCAACAGAAAAGAATGTAACACATCTATGCATCATTAAACAAATATTCCACAGCATAAACATCTTCAGTAATACTCATCAGTAAGAAAAAATGATATCCTAAAATTCACAGACACATGGATGGATTTGGAGAATATCCTCCTAAGCGAGGTATCACAAACCCAAAAGGATAAGCAGAGAATATAATCACTCATTAGTGGACTTTTTTTTTCCTTCCTTATTTTGTATTTATCAAAAAAAACACAGTAAAAAGAATTTAAAATGTGGAAGAGTTAACAATAACTATACAGAGGATAAGAATGATAAGCATGGCTTATCAAGGGAAGAAATACAAATAAGATTGCTACACCTATATTTTCTTTGTGTTCATTAGTGGACTTTAAGCAAAAACATTCTTATTTCATTGAAAGATGATGGGTGAATAAAGTGGTTTAAAACACACACAAACACAAAAACAAACAAACAAACAAACAAACAAACAAAAAACCTTCTAGTTTGACTGTAGAAGGGTTGCTTAACAAGCATTTGTTGTGGCTGGATGTAGCTGAGCCTAACCTGGCTTGAAGTGCTTTAGATTTTACTTTTTATGTTCCATGTATTTTAGAGAAAAGAGAAGTTTTATTACTGAATGTTTTTAAGCTATTCTGTATGTTTTGGTTTTTTATATAATGTTTGATATTGATTTTCAAAAAAAAATTAAAAAGAGGGAAAAAACATCTTCAAATAATAGCCTACAACAGTAGGTCATATAGTTTCAGAGAAGGAAATGTGATGACTAAAAGCTGTAGAAAGTGATAGAAACACATTTCTCAATGTTGCTCAGAAGTGTATGTATTGTGAGATAGTTTGATTACACTCTGACACTCTGGAGAGTACTGATAAAGTTTGCTCTTAATCAGAAGGTCAAGCTAACTGTTAGTTGACCCAAATTAACTATAGAGGTTTTGGAGGACCAAAGACATATAGAGAAACACAAGAAGTAATAAAGTGGAGCTTAGAAAGATCCTTAGCCCTATTATATGGAAAGGGCAGAGAAAGAAAGTCATTGGTTATTTCTTTTACTCTCTAATCATACAGGTTCTTACCCTGATATCTGACTCCTGAGGCTTTATTGATAAAAAATAATTATCAATTCATACCCTTCAGATCAATCAATAACCTTCAGATATTTGTGAAGGTCATCCATCTATATATATGGAAGGAGAGAGAAGATAGCATCCCAGAGAAAATGTTTTCATAAAGCACATTAAAAGGCATAGAAAGATAGTGGAGATTAAACATGACAGATTTACAGAATCCTGGGATCTTTTAAAAATGTTTTTGTTTACTAACATATGGCATGCTAAGAGCAAAGAATAATTGTGCTAACATTAACATAGCTTGTTTCTATTCATCTAACTCTTGAAACACTTTGTATACTTATCTGGCATTGTAGTCTCTTAATTACTAACTGTAGGAGTTAATTTAATATAACTAAGACTAACATGTTCCCATGCAAAAATTGAAGTGCCATTTCCCCACTAACTTCCAAGGCAACTTTTAGTAATTCTGCCAGACTACTTATAATAACATTGTATGTGTCACAGTTATAATTTCTCTGCATGAAATTATTTTAAAAATACTATTATCCACTAATTCAGATTTGACTTTTTGTATGTAGATGTTCATTCTTTTAAATAGGGCAATAAAATGATATTAGAAAGCCGAAAGCTGAAACATGTCATGAAAGTACAAGAAAATCGATCACTTTCCAGCTTTCTTTTTCCTTTGCCAAGAAATGCTCTTAGTTTCAAGCTGTAGAACCCGGGAGCCTACAAAGGGTCCTGAAAGTGACTTTAATGATGCAGATTAAGTCATATTTAGATAAAAATTCTTTAGCTCTACAGAATCATAGGATCTTTTTATCCTGGGCAAAAGTATGCTTTAACACAAATTTAATAAATTTTATCTTCTATAATCGCATTTTAATCACAGAAAAGCAGACTTTCATTTGAGAATTTAAAATTGTGTGATAACAGCTTTGAGTAACTTCAGTTAGTCTACTGAAAATGAGATGTTTTCTCATCATCAACTGTTTCTCTTTCATCTCCAGGAACAACTTGTCTAGAATATGCCATTTGTTTTACCAGTTAAGTAGCTTTTAAATGATGGCCTTCTCTACTAATGAGTTACAATTGTCTTTTATGTTAACTTACTCTCTTATCACAGTAATGTTTATGGTCATTTACTCCAATGATTCGAAATGTTCCCTAAGATGTGTCTGTTTACCAAAAAAAAAAAAAAAAAAAAAAAAAAAGCAGTTTACTTTTCCACATATCCCTTAAAGTTTTTCAGATGTGAATGTGACCTCAGGCAACTCTTTCCTGGAAGAAGAACTTCAGCCACCTTCCGGTCACCCTTTCTTCTCTTCTTTGCATAGTGATTCTATCAAATATTTGGGTTTTTTTAAACTTTTATTGTTCATTCATTTCTTTATTTTCATTCTTCTGGGGAATTTTATACATAGCATCTGTCTTTGTAACATTCGCACTCTGTGGAGAATGGAGGAATTCCTGAGTGAGGGAAATCTGTAGTGTGTTATAGACAAGAGGACAGCCATTTCAATGACTCCAAAACCTCAGATACATGGGAAATGGCAAAAGTTTCCCCTTATTAGGCTCAGGGAAATGACAAAGCCTTTTTTGAGTGTTTAAAGAAGAGTGTTGTGTTGATAGTGTGCAAAAGAGGTCCACAAGAGTGTTTGTACCAATATTAGTAAAGTCTGTCTCCTTAATCCAGAGATGTGAAATAATACTGCTGCTTCCTTGTTTATCTGTATGAAGTAACCTCATCCTCTTGTTCAGCTGTATGCAATAACCATGTCTTTCTGTTAAACTATGTAACAAGCATTCTAAGATCTGAGTTTCTGTGGTGCTGTGGTTTATATATACCATCAGAGTGGAGTCCACTAAAACCCATCTTTATTAGGTATCTTCTTTTTATTCCCTCAACATCCCAATCAGAACCATCCCTGGAGCTGTGCTGGATATGACAGCACAGCAGCCTCGGAAGAGGCTCTTCACTCATCTGTTCCTGTATCCCACCTCCCACCAGTCCCTCATATAATCTTAGGGATGAGATTCTTGACAGGTATCCAAGAGGTCACACCAAACTGTGCACACACACACACACACACACACACACACACACACACACACACACAATCTTTCTATCTCCTTTCCACAAAGTTGCATGAGACCTAGTCAGATATGTTGCACTGTAGATGTATCAATTGTGGCTAAAATTCCCTGTCAGTTGCTCTCTGCATTTTGATCAATTGTAGATTTCTGTGATCTGCAAATACTGCTAAAAGGAAGCATTTTTGTGTGGGTAAGAAGTACACTTATCTGTGGATATAAGGATAAGCATTTGAAATGCAGCTGAGAATTTATACTGGCTAAGGGAATTGGCAGTAATAGATATGCCTACTATTAGGCATAACCTCATAGGGTTCAAGACCTCATCAGCCACTGATAATTTTATAATTTTACATTAACGAGCATGCATTCATTGTTATTAGATAGCCCCTAACTCCAATTAGATGGATATTGGTTGCCTCAGATATGAGTTCCAATTTTGTACCCTAGGGTGTATCTTGAAATGCTGGTTATTGTTGTGATTCATAGGCTTTACCTTGCCAACATTTAGTCAAATTAAATTTTAAGAAATAAAAATTGATAGAAAATTATGTCAAACCAAATGAACAGATCAAAATTTAATTGTCAGAAATCCCAGTATGTCAAAATAGTCTGGTATTGCTGCAGGACTATGCTCTTGTACACTGTAATTATTTGTCACTATAAATACTGGCTTAATAAAATGCTGATTGGCCAGAGGCTAAACAGGAGGTAGAGATGGGGTAACTGGACAAGAAGAATTCTAGGAAGAGGAGTGAGAGCAGATACCAGCAAGATGTAGACATAAGATGAGAATACTGCACTAAGAAAAAGGTACCAAGCTACGTGGCTAAATATGGATAAAAATTATAGGTTAGTTTAAGAGTAAGAGTTAGCAAGTAATATACCCGATCCATAGGCCAAACAGTTTATAATTAATATAAGCCTTTGTTTGATTATTTAAGACTAAATTTCTGTGAGACTGGAGGGTAGGACAGAGAAAATCTGATTACATAATATAGTCATAATTAATTCCATTATTCTTACCTATAAATTATATATCATAAATATCTTATGGAAGTTCTCAGGATGTTATTAGGTATTTGTATTGACAAATGTGACTAAGCTATGCAAGTTAATTCAATATGAGCATTGTCTTAGTCAGTGTTCTATCATTGTAAAGAGACACCATGGTCACATCAACTTCTATTAAAGAAAGCATTTTGTTGGGACTAATCACAGGGTAGACCATAGCCCAACAGTAGATAGGCAACACAGAACAAACTTAATAGTTTTTCTTAGTTAGGCTTTCTTTTGCTGTAAAGAGATACCATGAACATGACAGCTCTTATAAAGGAAAATATTTAATTGTGACTGGCTTATATGTTCAGAAGGCTTTTCCATTATCATCATGGGGAAACATGATGGCATTCAGGCAGGCATTTTGCTAGAGAGGTGGCTGAGGGTTCCATCTCATCTGCAGGCAGCATCAAGAGAGAGCCATTAGGCCTGGCCTATGCTTTTGAAATCTCAAACTCACCTTCAGTGACACACTTTCTCCATTAAGACCATACTTCCAGCAAGGCCACACCTCCTAATGCTTTCAAATAGTGGCCCTCTTTAAGCATTCAAACATATAAACCTACGGGGACTATTATACAAACTACCACAAGCACCATTGTGATTTAGAACCTCTTTTACTAAGTGTTAATTATTAGCAGACAATTTTACATTCCAGAATATATTTTGCAATTTCTGAAGGTTAGGACCCAGATACTGAAACAGCTTCACTGGACTGTAGCACATGCATTCATGATGCTGCTAAACCTCCTGTACTACACAGTACAATCCTCCACAACAAAGTATTATCTAGCCTATAATGCTGATATCAACAGGATAAATCAATATAAAGGGAACTAATTTGAGATTCTCATAATTTGGAAATTGCTTTGTTGTTTTCTTGGTTGAGAAATCACATGTTTGATTTTTCTACTCTGAATAGCTAGTTTTCTCATCCATTGGTTTAATTTGAAATGTGCTGTTCTTCACTTAGTCATATCATTGACTCTGTAAAATGCTCAAAACAGAAAAGCTTCCTATTACCTAATGACATAGAGTGCTCTAAATTGTTCACACACGGAAGAGGTGAGGACCATTTTGGTGCCTATACTTCACAAAAATCATGGCTATTACTGCCTTGTAAATTATGTGAGTAGGATGAAAGTGTTATTGAGTGCATTCTGCATAATTTACACATCAACGTAATGCTGAGGATCTAACATATCCTGTTTGAATTTTAATGGTAAAAAAGTAAGAATGACTATTTTCCTCTTAAGGATGTTTAAAGATTTTTTTTTGCATTCTTAACAAAATAAGATTTTGTGACCTTGTACTCCTATAGAACATAATCTTTTTTCAATGTCTTATGTCCATTGTGACATATAATTGTTCTTGTTTTTTTCTTTATTACAATTCTTGAATTATGAACATAGTCAAAATTATTGTTATCAGCTATGGTTTGATTGATAAATTCAATTAAGTTAATGATGCAATTAGGACAAATCTATGAATAATGTAGTAAAATATTCTCTAGTAAAGTAAAATTTTATAGATAAACTGTTCGATTCTACCTCAGATTTTATATTTTTAATTTACATGTGCTCAGTTCATGAAGCATGCACTAGAAAAATTCCTAAAATCTACCTGTAGGGGCTGGAGAGATGGCTCAGAGGTTAAGAGCACTGACTATTCTTCCAGAGGTCCTGAGTTCAATTCCCAGCAAAACCACATGGTGGCTCACAACCATCTATGATGAGGTCTGGCGCCCTCTTCTGTAAAACTGTATGCATAATAAATAAATAAATCAAAAAAAAAATTTAAAAAAATCTACCTGTAACATATTCTTATTTTTCTTATTTCTTTGGTAAATAATCTGAACTGTGCACTCTTTTCTCTCAATGAATGCAAGAGAAAATTTTTATGCAAAAATTTATTTTCTTTAGAAGAAGAATTAGTCACTTAAAACAATCACTTAATAAGCAAATATTAGTCTCTTAAATTACTGAACCACATTTATGTCTACTAAATATGAAGCTTCTAATAAGCTTTTGCTATTGACAATGCAAGGAATGTAATGGCATTATGTGTCTACTTAGAATCTATAATAAAGAGATCTTTATAAAAGAGAACTTTACCTATGTATCTGAAATTAAACTGTTTAGTTGTTAAAGATAAGAAGCAAGCTTTTCTACTTCAAACAGTTTCATAATCTTGACCATGTAAGTCAATAAGCAACTGCTGATCACTTCAAATGACATCTTAACTATCCAGATGTTTCATTACAATTTTCAATATATGTTAGGACATATTCCAGTCTGTGACATAAGAAATTGGGCTGTGTCTCTTTGTCACTTATGTTGACTTTTCCAGCAATATATTTTTATTAGTATCTGGCAACAAAGAAGCTATATAACAACCCAGTTTCATGTTTAGATTTTATTCATATAAACATAATAGAACTCACAATTAACTTGTAAACATTGTATATGTTTAAAATATTTTGAAGATTTTTTTAATTGACTTGAATGTTGTTATAGTTTTTTTTCTCAACAGTTCTGACTGCTTATATGGTATAGCAACATCTCATTCTGGTAAAAGGCTTTTTATAAATGTCAAGTTAAGATAATTCCATTATAGTCCTCAAACTATATACAAGGCAGAATCTGCTTAGCTACTTGAGATTTGTTAGGACACTTCACCTTGATTCTTATATGACTCTGATATGTCACGCGCAAACTCCCAAAGCTAGAGTGAAACAACTGTTCTTTGTTGAAATGGTCTGCAGGATGTCTAAGTGGAGAAAGAGGTACAGATGTGCTATAATGAAATTTTGTTTAAAGACTTTTCTTAATAGTAATTTAAATTCCTTAAAAACAGGACACACAATATATTGTGTCCTTATAAAACTCATTTAATTAATGTTTTATTATGGCTTTTTATATTAAGAACCCATTCTTAAAGAAAACAATGTTCCAAGCTACACTAAATTAAATAAGTTTGTTTATTATTATTAACATATGCAGTGTTTTCATTCTGGCTGAAGATTTCACAGTTCAAGTATTGGGATGAATTTTTGTTTTGTGAAATATAAAGGTGGTAGTTTCTGTAATACATTAGCAAACACCCTGAAATATTGTAAGATTAATTCTCCCTGCTGTTCCAAGAATAACTGAAGCAACTGGTAAGTTAATTTCTTTTCATTTTATTTCAAGGCATGATTTAATTTGAGGCTTACAGAAGTCATTTTCCTATATGGTTCATCATGAAAATGTATTTATGCTCTTTACTAAATATTAAGATAGAAAGTTTAATCAGGTATGAATATAAAATGAGATATTAGTTTTAAAAGCAACTTTATTTGATTCACAAAAGAAAGTGGCTGACTTGGTAAAATAATTTAGTCTGTATAGCAATGAATTTCTATAATTTAAAAAGTCAGTGTCTTAGTCTAGGCAGTTCTGGTACTTTAAAGTGCTAAATTATGTAATTCTTAAATTTTTATAATTCTATAAAATAAGGAAAATGAGGAAGACTATTTTTTTTTAATTTTGGATGTATTTGGGGAACTTTGAATACCAATATACATTTCACTGATTCTATGAACAAACAAGAATAAGCCATTACAAAAGTTGTCATTGTTTTCTCATATTTTACTTTGATCATGAATCAAAACTGAAAAAGCAAATGATATTTGCTATCCCATATTCCCTGCTATACCACTCCAGATTCATATCTAAATAATTTCATATTCTGCCACAATGATATTTATACATCCTTGTTATTGATATTTCAATCACAATATCAAGGAAAGAACACTAAATTACATGTCCACTGATAGAAAAATGGGTGATAGAAAAAAATCATGTACACATATATAATAAACTTTTATTTAACTATAAAGAAAAAATGCCTAAAATTTGCAGAAAATGGCTAATGAAGTATCCAACTCTCACACAAGTATTCTCTAATAAATTCTAATTTTTTTTTTTTTTTTTTTTTTTTTTTTTTTTTTTTTTTTTTTTTTTTTTTTTTTTTTTTATTTTCTTTTTTTTTTTTTTTTTTTTTTTTTTTTTTTTTTTTTTT